>SSSI01009638.1:0-10223 GCA_004796505.1 Oryzaephilus surinamensis
GACAGATATTTTGTAAAATTAATCGAAATGAATGCAGCAATTTGCGTGGAACGTTGTTCCTTGGAGAATAATTATAATCATTGGATTTATTGAATTTTTTAGTGTTGTATTATTTAATGTTTTTCATATCGGGAAAAGCACTTATTCTAGCCGGCCAAGTATTATATCACAAATGTCGAAGACATTTTTATCGAAGTTGTTATTGATGTTTATTTTATGACAACAGGTGTAACAGAAAATGTTCAGTTAAGTAATAATTAATAATTGTAAAAAATAATATTTCCGAAATAAACACATCGTTTAATATACTAAGAAAAATAATAGAACTCGAGTAAGATATACTCAATATTCTTTTATAAAATAAACAATGGACGATAATATCTTTGTCTTTCAACATGATATGGAATATATATCAATGATACAACGACTTTATTTTACTTAGCTTCATTCTTAAGGTATTAAGCTTAGCTTAGCTTCTTCATATAGGTATTTTAAGGGGAATTGTAAACCTGCACCTTACTTGTACTAATTTTCTGATTAAAGTGCTAAATTCCTAACCCACTCCTCACATTATTGCATCAGATGAAAAATGAAATTTAGGTCAGGAAAAACGTAACAAAATGATTTTTGAGTCCATTGTAATACTGTTACTAAGTTTAAGTGCCAATAGGTTTGTTCCTTAATTTTTTCATAAATTAATTATATTTTGTGAATTTCTTCCACTGAAACATATCGTTTTTACACGACCCCTACGGAAAATAGTGACTATCCCCATATTAAACTACTGCAGGAATTTACACATTTAAACATGACGATAGGGTTTTATCCTCTCAGTTTTACGCAATGGGGTAGTTGCATGAGCGGGGGATTTAAGATTTGACTTCAGAAATCGATAGACCGTGTTAAAAAACCCTTAAAATATTTTTTTCACATTTTTATCTTTTTTCCTTAATTTGTTATTAAAAGTTAAAAAACCATATTCATTTCAAACGTATTATTTTTTACCGCCATTAACATCGACTACAACAGCCAATCAGTGATAATCGCGCGAAATACTAGAAAACGACACCGCTGTCAAGATCTTACTGACTGGCGTAAACATAGGCAGTGAAACAAGATTTCCTTACAATTTTTTCAAATGAAACCACAATTTGTTGTTATACAATGGAAAAAAACATCGTTTTATCATTATTTTTGTAGGTAACAGTTTAAATAAAAACTTATTTTTTAAATGTATCAAAGTTGAAAACTACAATTGAGGTTATGTTATAAACAAAAACTGTCATTTCCGGTCCGCCGGAAGTTTCTTACTTACTGACGTCACAACGTAATGAGAGAAAAATTGAAATGTCAAAATTGCGTTTTTACATTTTTTTTTTTTAAAAAAAAACTATTGCACGTTGAAGATAAGTAAGTACATTTTCTGAATCATGAACACGTTTTACATTAAAAGATTAAATAAAAAAAAAATGTGCAACTAGCCCATTACCAACTTTAGCATTTAGTAAAAACTCACGGTTTATTTGTTGAAGATTCATTATTAGGTGAAACATCATCCGAATATTCAGCATTAAAAAATGTGTTCTTGTCTTTATCGGTGGTGCTGCTGTTGTCTTGTTGTTGTTGTTGTTGTGGAGGAGAAACTACTAATTCTGGTGCAGTAAGATTTAAATCACAAAATTGTATATTATCCAATTTGCCTGCAGCTGTTGTTAGAGTTTCTGCAGCTTTCATGGAAAATGCAGACAGAGCGTTTTGATAGGGAACCAAAGCATGCGAAAACATATTACATCGTGCAGCAGCTAATAAATCGACTTTTTGTAAACAAGCTAAAGTTAAACGATCAAATTTAACTTTTGTACTTTTCACATATGACTGTGCTTTACGAAACTTATCTAAACCATGGCCTGTATCTGGATCTAATTGTGTTGATGCCGATTTCATCCAGCTTAATGCGGCTCTATATTCAGTACGTGCTTTTTCCATTTCGGAAACGGTGGATCGTGTATCAGACACAGCCCTACATCGAAATGTGTCCACTTCATGATGTAAACGAACTAATGGTGGTCGTACTGTTAATCTTTGATGGCCTGTATAAGCCAATGCTTTACCAGATGTGCACATTATTTGACCAGCATTTTGATTTTTCTCATTCTTTCCACATTCTTTCAAATATCTTCCTAGAGCGTTTTCTTCTTGAGCCATAAAACATAGTCGCTCCTGATATAAATCTATAACTCGTTGTAAATGGACGCAACTATCGTTAATTGATTTAAATAATTCCAATTTAGCATCTAATTCGGCATCTGATGAAACTATACATTCATCCTCTTTACCACCAAATTTTCTTAAAACACTTTTCTTTGTGACCCAATATTGATGTTGCATTGCAGAATTTTAAATTATTACAATATATGTACGTGTCTGCTACTGTTGCATACAATATAAATGTAATCAAATAAGTTGTACGACACATATACAAATTTACTGTAGTTTATTTGTGACGTTTAACGTGTTGTTATGTCATTCGTGGTACAAACGTACACGAAGTCAATCTAGTGCAACTAGAACCTAAAATGTACATTAATAGAATACAAGTGGTGGTACAAGTGTACTTTTAAAGCGTTTTTTTTTTCGAGTTACCGGTTACTGTTACCTGGTAAGTCAGCGGTTTCTGGTGGTAAAGTTATTTCTACAATTTGTTCCATATTTATTAATTATTACATCTATACACTACTATAATAAACTATGCAACTACTGAAACTGAACACAAAATGACAAAAAAATATGAACATAACCTACAATTATTTATAACCGGTGTCAGTTGACGTAACATTTGACGTAACCGCAAGTTAACAGTTCTCGCTAAAATACAATGGTTTTAACAAGTCGTTACCGGTAACTCGGGAAAACACGCCTTAGGTATTAATCGCTTTCTATTTAATATGATTTGAACACGAAACGAACAACTGTGCAATAAATACTGTTATTTTTTTATAGTGTGAGTGTGTTTTATAAAAGTAAAAATGTGCTCAATAAAATCCGTAAATGGCTTTAAAAGTAAGAAATTTGTATACCTAATAATTATTCGTATATTTCATGTAATATTTTACATTTCACTAATTCAAAGATTTTTCAGTATTGCCATTAAAATTTTCTTCAAATAGTACAAGTTGCCATGAACTGTTTATTAAAGAACATTCTGTTAGAGGAGTGGATGAAACAAAACCTGCAGGGAAAACGTTATTTATATTGAATATACCTCCTTATGCCAATAGTGAGGAGCACTTAAAGATTATCTTTTCCGAAGCTGGACAAATTGAAAATGTTATAATTCAAACAAATTTTAGTAATGAAGAAAATAATTCAGATACTGGTTTTAAAGTAGCATATATTGTTTTTAAAACTAGAGATAGTTTACTGAAAGTTCTGAAATTGAATAGTTTGAAGCCATTATCGACGGATGCATTTCCCATTGCAACAGGTATGGAAAAATGGATACAATCGTACAATAATTCAATATATAATCCTCAAACATTAACAAAAGAAGCGAATCAGTATATGTTGCAATACGACGACGACGACAAAGAGGATAAAAACACTAAACAGAAAGATGAAGTAGATGATGAAGGATGGACAGTGGTTACCAAAAAAAGTCGTAATCCAGGTTTAGCAAGAAAAGAAAGTGTAGTAAATAAATTGAACGAAAAAATTGGAAGAGGAGCTAAAAAGAAAGAATTAAAAAACTTTTACACATTTCAAATACGTGAAAACAAAATGAAGAATCTGGCAGAATTAAGAAAAAGTTATGAAGAGGCTAAAAATAAAGTGAAACAAATGAAAAATATTAGACGATTTAAACCTTATTGAATGAATTTATTACAATTTTAAAACAAAATTTGTGTAAAAAATACTAATCCGAATCTGATGATGAATAAAAATTCGTATCAACATTATCAATATTAATTTTAATATCACAATTATTATAACAGCCTTTAAATTTCCTGATAATATCGCCCCATAGAAATGTTTGTAAACAGTTTGGGCAATTTCCCTCAATTGGTACATAATCAGATTCTTTTTTAAAATATTTCGCCAAACAAATAATGTGTGAAACTATGTTACAATCAGAATTTAAACATGTTAATATTTTTCTATCGATAATTTTACAACATATATTGCAAATGTTCATTTTAATAGTACAACTATTGTTTGTAGAGGCTTTATTCGTGTTAATTTTGTCAATTTTTTTACTAATTACAGGTCCATAACAAATGGGCATATGCATTGGAGGTGTTTTAGATATTTGAAAATCTTTTACATATTCTTGATTGAGCCATCGTATTGTGAGTGGTAAACGATTCCAAGGACCAATTGATAACATTTCTGTGAGGATTCTTAAGCAAAAATCGAGTGATTTTTCTTTTGGCTTCTTTTTTGGTAAATGATTTAATCGTCTGGAAATGTGAGGATGTTGC
Source organism: Oryzaephilus surinamensis (assembly GCA_004796505.1). NCBI lineage: Eukaryota > Metazoa > Arthropoda > Insecta > Coleoptera > Silvanidae > Oryzaephilus > Oryzaephilus surinamensis. Next base: position 4,479 of record SSSI01009638.1, read on the forward strand.
CAAGCCCATTCAAACTATGGACCAAATTGTTTACGATCAAAAACTGTTTAATATATTGAATAATAAACTTACACGTAATGCTGAAATATCATTGGGAAAACCGTGTACAATAAGAATCATTGACCATGGCCCTCTGTTGCTTGTTTTCCATGCACCCCCAGCTTTTTTCCCTTTATTATGTTGTTTAATTCTTCTATTAGGATCTACTGTAAAACCAATATATGTTCTTCCAAAATATTTAGGATTTATGCAATGTAATAAATAGACTCCAAAAAAATTTTCTATTGTATCAATATTTTCCATAATTTATTATACTTATATATTGTAATTATGTATGTATATAGATTTATTCCAAGATTTTTTTTAAGTGTTGAATGTAAAAAAAGCTTGGGATTATTCGATTGCTTCTAATTTTTCTTCTTCTTCGAGTTCTGTTTTGACAGTCGGCTCATTAACCTAACTTTTTCCATACAGAAAATAATTACACATTTATAAGAAAATAATATATGTATAATGTCTGCATCTTCTGAAGTAAATTTGAAACAAACTTTGAGAAAAATAGAATATCCATTATGCGCTAAAGAAGCATTAAACAAAATAGGTAAAATATACAGCATAGACCATCAAATTAATAGAAACTGTTTTATTAAAATTTTGCAAATACATAATTTAAAAAATATTGTTTTTTTCCCAATCAGTTGAATTGATTTGTGGTAGAACACCGAACATAAAACATATGGATTTAGCACTAGATCTAATGGCTGAGTTTATTTTTTACGAAGTTGACCGTAAAGGAAATAAAAAACAACAACCATTATCTCCAATAACTGAATTTCAGTTGTTAGAAATTTTATACGAACACTTTAATATTAATATGTCGTCCATAAATGAAGAGGCTGCAAGAAACACAGTATTTTTATCGTTATTCAGTGGAACGACAGCTACAATGCGATCAACAATATTAAGTAAATTGGTTTCTTTAGCTGTTGGCATACCATCAGCAGCTATTTTAATATCAGCTAGTACATGGATGCAACAATTGGGAAACACATCACCGAATAGTTGCAAATTGGCCGAAGTATTGGTTTATGATTACTTTTATTTGGCGCCAAATTTCGTTACACGTTTAAAGATTTTACCAAATATTGCGCCACAGTTTTGTGTCAATTTTTTAACAGCTTTAGCGGAAAATTATTATTGTGATAATAGGAATAATAAACGGGAGCAACAGCAATTTCCATCTACTTTATTATTAGAAACTGTTACTTTATGGGTAACTAATATTTGTTGATAAATAATTACATTTATTATGTATTTTCTTTTATAGTTATCAGAAAATTGCTCCTTATGTATAGCTGCTCAACAAAAACAAGCCGCTTTACCACCTGGTGCTATAGCTATGGAGGCTACAACTCCAATTGCTGGTCTATTGCGATGGTGCATTTTGGCACCAATTTACAATCAAGATAACGAATTTTACAGTCATTTACATTTGGCACTTTTAAACAATATTTTAGAAATTCCAGTTACAAATCCACCTAAAGCCATTTGTGCACAACATTTAACAATGTCAATAATACCGCATATATTAGCTCAATATAATAAATTCAATAAACAGGAAAATTTTAAAATTGATCTTGTGATCGTTAATAATAATTTACAAATAGCTTTAGATAGATTTGCTCAAGCTATTCAAGTGGCCCTTTCGGTAAATGCTATTTATGGACATTTAGATGATTTATTCAATCAATTACAGCAATTACCTTACAATAAATTGTTAAATATTGTTATTGGTGTTCACAATAAACAAATGAAATAATTTTTTAAATTTTGAGTTATTTTTTGTCCAACCATATGTAAGTATGTAGATATAAGTTTTATAATAGACAACAAAATTCTTGTATAAAAATGGCTAAATGTTTATTTGTGGCTACAACTTGTACAAAATTAATTAACAATTCAGTATTTAAAAATATTTTCAAAAGTAAAATGTAAATACACACTAAATATATTATATATGGCAGTATTCAATATGTATAATAAAATCTTAAGACTGAAATAATTTTAAAATACGTAATTTGTATGAAAATTGTTTTTTTCCACAAGGCACAACGGTTTTTCTTTTTTCGAAACATCATTCTACATTTTCTAAAGGTGCATGTAACTGAAAAATGATATAATTAAAAATCTGACTCATTTTAAAATTAAATAAAATATTTATACTGCTTCTGCTACATCAATCCAATCTAAAATTTGTTGAAAAGCGTCATTCTTCGTGATGTTTCTGTCCCAATTCCAATACGTAAATTTTTCAAAATTCAATACTGGATAAAAATTTCTTTCATCATTTTCACGAATTGGGCGAACATTCTCGTGTAATATTAATCCAATATATCCTTTTGGAATATTGATACATTGTCCTTTGAGTAAATGTCCACGAAATGATGCCTTTAATGCTAAATAATCATAGATAGAAAAAAGAAACATTAGTATTTTCTAGGTTATATCAAATAAGTATGTACATATCGTATTTAGAACAAATAAAACAGTCTATTATTACTTTTTTCATCTTTTTGAATAAGAGTATTAAAAAACTGTGACACTTTTGTGTCTACATCAGCATATATTTGGCATGGAATGTTATGCACATCACTTTTTTTTGTTTTAAAATTATTGCCGATTTTTATATGAACCGTCATTCTAAACAATTTCTTCACGCAGTGCAAGAAGCACCTCATATAACAGATGCAGTTTCTAAAGTGGACTGTAAACTGTAACTGTAACTATGGTAACTATTAACTAAATAATACATAACCTCCAATAAAATGTTGATTTTTAAGTACATTTATAAAAACAATTTAATAGTTGAGATTTTTTATTTTATTTGAAAAAAATTAAATATAAAACAAGCTATCGTATTTAATCTCTCCATGTTGTCTCTACTTCGTCAGTTCTAAATCTTTGTGTAATAAATGAATCGTCCCATTTCATTCTTGTTCCAGATTTAAACATTTCTGCTCCAGCTTGAGCAATCATCACACCATTATCAATGCAAAACCGTTCATCAGTAGCAAACAGTTTTGCGCCACGTTGTTCACACATTAAGCCCATCATTTCCTGTAATCGTAAATTACAACCAACTCCGCCAACAATTAAAACTTCTTTTGATTTGCAATGTGCCATTGCCCGTTCTGTCGTTTCAATTAGCATAGCAAATAATGTTTCTTGTAATGAGAAACATAAATCTTCCGGAGTGTATTCTGCATTTTTTAAAAGCTGTTCAGTACGTTCTTCCATATATGTTAATATACCCGAAAAACTAACATCCATGCCTTTAACACAGTATGGCAATGAAAGAAATTTGTGACCATTTTTAGCCATTTGTTCAATATTATATCCTGGACTGGGATCATTAGAGATCTTTAATATACGTGCAAATCTATCTAAACAATTTCCTACAGCAATGTCAATTGTTTCACCAAATATACGATATCGTTTGCGTGAATATGCAATTATTTGGGTGTTTCCGCCGCTTACATATAATACAGTTGGATTGGTAGCACTAGTAATTAGACGTCCCATTTCAATATCTAATTTAAGATTTATGAATAAATTTTCGTTTTATTTAGTATTAAATACAGATTAAGGGATACCTACGTCCAATACAATGATTAACACCTAAAATTGGTTTATTCCATAATTGTGCCACAGTTCGTGCTACAATAGCAACTGTAGCTAAAGGGGCGCCCATTCCAGGGCCTTTTGTGTAACATACTACATCAATTTCTTCTGGTTTCAAATTAGATTGTTCAAGCGATTCGTTAAGTATTGTTAAAATGTTTTGTCGATGATGAATGGCTGTTTCTTTCGGTAAGAATCCTTCACCTGGTGGTGTTACATATGTTCTTCTACAGTTTGATAATATTTGACCATCTTTAACTATTCCAATGCCTATTTTATTGGCACTGCCTTCGAAACCAATACTTACTACCATTGTAAAAAACTAATTTATGAATCAGAGCTAGGCACACCGACCGGGTATGTAAATAAGCAGTGTTCTAATTTATATTGACAGTTAAACAGTTATAAACTGAAAGTCCCTAAAGTGTGAAGGACGGAATATTATAAGACGCAGACGCCATTTTCAATTTCCATTGATGTTCTTGAGGTGTTCACTGTTCTATTTTATATGTTTTGTCGTTTTATGAAGCAATAATCAATTTGATATGTAAATTTGATAATTTCTATGAAGAAAATTAGTCAGCAGACGAAATAATAAGCAGGAACAGGAAACAGCAAGCACACAATAAAACAAGGTAAGATACCAAGTCCGTGAAAAATTAAAAGTGCCCAAATAACAGTTCTTTTACCAAAGATTGTGTTTTGTTTGCGCTAATGTATACGTATAATAAAATTCACAAAAGTTTGAACAACATAAAAAAGTAAAGTATTGTATGTAGTTCGATTTTAAATAAAAGTATACGCGAAAAAAAGGACTTTTAGTAGTTGGTGTTGTTGTGACTAGTAAATGAAAAAAATGCAAGTAAAGTAATTCAAAGAAAATATAAAAAAGTTTTATTTTTGGGGAAAAAATAAGTAAATGTACAGTAATAATAAGTATTCAATGGAGAAACAAATAATTAAGTTCAAGTGTTTATATGATGGTCGTATTGTTACAAATGGAGTTGGCGGCAGACCGAAGGTAAGATTAAAACAAAAAAAAAAACGGTCTCAAAAAAAATCATTTAAGAAAATTAAAATAAAGTGATTAATTTCCAAAACTATTTTTTTATTCATTGTCAACCATATTATGTATTTTGGTTTTGAAATGTATTAATAATTTATATTTTAAATGTTGATAGTTCTGTACTGTATACACAAAATGGACGACTCTGATGATTCAAGAGATGATGCCTCCTCGGCAAGCGAATGTGGTGAAGACAAAGGAACTCATTCACCGGATGATAGTCAGTCACAAAGTGCACCGCAATCACCAGATAGTGCAGCCGCTAAATCGCATCGCAGTCGTTCGACGCGGTCATCGACGGCGGATAGCAAGGCAGAATCACGAAGTCGTTCCTCTTCATCGGAAAATAATGTTTCTCGTCCACGTACACCAAAATCTCCAGGAAGTGGCCCACAATCACCTCAATCACCAATAGTAGATACTAAGACTCAATCTAATGGGCCCAGGTCTCCATCCACACCAAATTCTACACGCAGCAACAGTCCAGTACAACAGTTACACCCAAAAAGCCCCGATTCAGATTTAGATGAAAATCGATCGGTGAAATCACAAGCAAGTAGTCACAGTTCGAAAAAATCAAAGAACACTTCACCATATCGATCCAGTAGAGCGTCGTCTTCAGCAAGTTCTTCGCGGGCACCGGCATCAAGATCAGCGAAAAATGGACGACGGAAATCTGATGTTGACGATGGTAATACATCTGATTCTAGCCTTAGTAGTGTGGATTCTTCTAGTAGAAAAAATAAAAATATCAATAAGACGGCCGCCGCCGACACGGCTCCAGAAGAAATATCCGATGGTTGGAATTGTTTTGTATTTATTTTTTATTTTTTAATTTTTACTGTTTATTTTAGGTGATATGGAATCTGATGATAATGATATACCAGAAGCGGAAACAGTAAAACAACCACAAAAAAATGAAATTAACATTACTCATGAAGATTTATCGGATGTATCCGATTTAGAAGATTCAATGGGCGATTCAAGGACGGATAATG
>SSSI01009639.1:0-42004 GCA_004796505.1 Oryzaephilus surinamensis
GCGTTAATCGTATAAATGACTTTATACCGCATAGCATCAGTTTTCTTCACGTGATTTTTGTGTCACGGCGAGAGAAATATGCCCTTGTAGCACCCCAGCTATATAAATATATGTATGTTAGAAACAGCCATCCAACGAAATACTCTTTGTCAACACCACCGGCACCTAGATAGGCGCGACAAACAAGATAATCTTCTTCCATTATAAATGAACCCATCATTTTGTACTTTACTGATATGCCAGCTGTTTATTAATGCCTCCCGAAGAATTTTCATCCCCCCGTTACACTCACGACTATATATACAGTAGAATCCGGTTATAACGACTTCGAAGGGACCGGTGATGTTACGTCGTACTAACCGGAAGACGTACTAAAAGAATTGACAATTTTTATTTTCTTTTTTATTAGGTAAAATAATCAAATACATAATGTATTTTTTATAAAAATCAAAATATTTATTTATTTCATATAACTAAGAATAAGAATTTCAAATAATCAACATACGTAATTTTACATAAACTTAATCACTATATATTCGCACATACATATATACTAACTCGTCACCCGCAAACTACAGCCGTAAAATAAAAATAGGGGTACGCGGGGTAGAGATAGCACGTTGCTTACGATTTATTTGTAAACATGTCTAAGCTCGTCGTTGTTATAACCGGACAATTTTGTGTGAATTTCCGTCGTTAAAAGCGATCGGTCGTTATAAGCGGAGTCGTAATAAACAGATTTTACTATCATAGAGGTTTATTGTAAAACCAAACATATGCCTATACTAGCGTCGCTAAAAACGGTTGTTCGTTATATGCGAAGTCGTACTAATCGGATTCCACTGTAATATAAAATATAAATTAATTGTTTGCCAAAAACCGTTTAAATGTAATTAATCAAACAATGGATGATGTTGGAATGTTTATTGGAGAATTTCCATTACAGAAGCCCTTTATGAAATACATTTCGCTATTGTGTTTCATATTATTCGAAGGTCGATATATATATATACGAGAGTATTGAACAACATATATCAGTTAATAACATGTTGATTGAATTTCGTTTGTTAATAATTTTTTTCTCTCTATCTTGTTCTCGGTATTCTTAGGCCAAGTGGACTTACCAGATGCTCACAATGAAGCTGTATGGCAAAAGGATGGTCTCAATAGCAGCGCATTACATGATGAGCCTCGTATACAACAGCTAAAAGTCTCAAGGTATACAATTGAATTAATTTCGTTTTAATTTTACTGGAAAGATTGCGATACTTGACATATTGAATGAGTGCCAGATGTTGATTTAATACGACTTTTTTTTGCGTTTATTGAATTTCATATACACAGTATTTTCGAAAACAATATGTTTTATGGAATATTTCAATTATGATAAAATTTCGCAGAATACACTAATGGAATGTAATACGTATATACGATAAAATTGTAGTAGATAATCGTTTTCATCGAAAAATACATTACATTAAACGTGTATGTTATAATATGTTAAAAAATTTACAACATTACCACAAAGAAGTTGTATGTTCTTTGTTTTGTTGTCCACCTGCAGTTTAGAATGATTATTTATTACTAATTTTACAATTCTACAACAATGTAAACACTGTAGTGTATTCGAACTTTTACAAACTTGTGTTGTAAGGAAACGAAATGAATTATTTGTATATTTTTTCAGTAATGAAGCGAATATAATTCACGACTTTTACATATAGACACGAAACAATTGTCTCTGAATAATTCCTACTATTTTTACCGTGAATAGTTTTGTAACAAAAATATAATTAGTTACACACAAGCCGCATTACATTAACTATTTCTTAGTATCAAAAGAGAAAATTGCAAAAACTTGATTGTGATTCTGAATTACTATTATTATACTTCTGGTGGTTCACCATTAATTAAAGAGAAAAGAATATATGAAATAACGAAAATTTCCTATAATTTTGTTTTAAAATCAAAACCGATTGAAAAACAATTACTTCCAAGAATGATTAACATTTATTAGTTTCACTATCTTATATAAAATTAATATAAAATACGCGTCCTAAATATAAAAAGAAAAACAACGAAACAGTATAACACAATTTGTTCCACCAACAAGAGCCTTTATGAGTCATTTTTTAGATTTTGTTCATACATGCATGTAAAATTCCTGAAAAAAAGCTCGTACTGTTGGCTATTCTTAAAGTATTTACTTTAAGATCGGTTTTTTTCCTCCCCACAAGTTTGTCAAGCCAAATAATTGTCTTTAATTGGGTTTTATAACAATTACAATGCAGAAAAAAAGGATTAGTAATGTCGGTGGCAGAAACAAAACTGTTGATATAAAACATTAGTTGAAACCGGTTGTAAAATGTATAGCGCGTTTATATATATGATCATTGTCGCCCCGTGAGAAACTTACTTGTTTTAAAATGGCCATTGTCTTGATGTCTCTTTGTTATAATCTACAAATATATCATAGTTCAAACAATATTTGTTTTCTTACAGGGAGAACGAACAAACATTCGGCACTTATCTAATGATAAATAACGTAAAACCGCAAGATTTCGGTGTTTACGTTTGCCATATTAGTAAACCAGGAAAAAGTGTTCAATTGGAGGTAAATGTGATAGAAAAGACTGAAAATGGTTATATGAATCCAAATGCTGTCCCATTTACGAAATTAATTCTATGCATGTCTGTAATACTGTTCATATTATTGGCATTTGTAATATTTTACATAAAATATGGACTTTCCCTGCGTGTGAGATTCAACGATTCATTTGGGAGTATAGAAGAGAATGATGGAAAATTAAATGACGTACTGATTGTTTATTCACCAAAGGACACTGAAATTGTGTTGGGTGTATTGAAGCCAACATTGGAGAATCGCTACCATTATAAATGCATTTCCAGGGAATTACCAACAAACATTAATTTATGTAAGTGATTTCTATATAAATTGGAAAATCCCATTTACTATATTTAAATTACAGGGTATACGGATTTAAAAGAGCCAGCAGAACAATGTAGACGAATTGTGGCTGTTTTATCACCAGAGACCGTGAATAATGCATGGAATACAACAAATATATTACAAGCGTTGAAACAATTACAAAGTTTTGGACCGAAATTACTATGTATAAGTTTGAAGAAATTGCCCACGAACCGAAACGAGATTAAGAATTCATTAAATGATACACTAGCTGTATTTCTACCAGCAGCAAACAATATTATTTTATGGGAACGTTCTAATGATGTTAATTTTTGGTATTCATTACGTTTAAGACTGCCTCCAAAAAGGAGAACAACTGATTTAAATATTAATAAGGATACTATTATTAAACAGGCTGAGAATTCATCAAGACTGACCAGTAACTCGTGTGAGAGTTTAAATATTATGGTGTAAATAGTTTATTATTTAAATGAAGAAAATATTCCTTTTTTATTATTTTATATTATAAGTTTTTTTAATGATGTATTTAATTAACATTTATCTATATTTTAATATAGTCCATTGTAAACTGTAAATGTATATCTACAATTGTATTTATCAGTATGCCAGTTTTCGAAATAAATATTGTACTATATAATATAAAGGGAGAATTTTATTTGTAAACTTTTACTTTTATGTTTCTTGAATTTTTTAGTTTAAATATGTTGTTTTCGAGAAAAATTTAAAAACCGAAAAACATATGACATAAGTATTAATTCTTTATTTAGATAGTTATTTTTAATGGAATATCACTGAAATGTTAATATTGAAAGGCAAAACTTTCAATATCACTGTTTAAAATTTATTTTTAAACTTATTAACAAGAAATAAGTATCGAAGTCTTATGTGAAACATATCTTACTGTGAAGTTTACATGAGAGCTTTAAGCATAAACTTTTTTTAGTATATAAAATTCCTAAGAGAATTATTTACAAAATATAGATCTTGAGGGTTTTAGTGGAAACTATTTAAATGGAAATTTTAATACAATACAAATTTCAACAATATAAATATGAGCTTTTTGCCTTTTTATAAATTTCAGTATTGATCGGTTATAAAATGCTGTATTATGTGTTGCAGTAATATCAGGACTGTTTATATCTGTTTTCTGTCAAAATATTCAATATTGTGAAAACTTCGGCTGTATTTTAATAAACGTTTAATTCTTTTATTTCTATTACATTTATTATTAAAATAAAAGCATATAGTTGTTAAACAATGTCTACAATTACATCTCCTTCGATAGAATTAAGTTCCTATCGCGATCAGCACTTCAAAGTTTGTAATTAAAAATTTGTAGGTTATTTTGGTTAATTATTGGCATTTTAGGGTACCAGATCAGAACAAGACCGTTTATTACGACTTACATCCACTTTATATGTAGGAAATCTATCATTCTTTACAACAGAAGAACAAATTTACGAGTTATTTTCAAAATGTGGTGATATAAGACGTGTTATTATGGGCCTAGATAAATACAAGAAAACACCATGTGGATTCTGTTTTGTTGAATATTATACAAGAGAAGATGCTGAGAATTGTTTACGCTATATAAACGGTACAAGACTGGATGATCGCATTGTCAGAACTGATTGGGATGCTGGATTTATTGAAGGAAGACAATATGGACGAGGCAAAACTGGGGGACAAGTATTTATTCAAAAAAACCAATCGAAAAAACTAGTTTTAATACAATCTATTATAGGTACGCGATGAATACAGAACAGATTTTGATTCTGGTCGGGGCGGTTACGGCAAAATAATACAACAAAAGATGGGAAGTGGAGTAGAAGGAAGTTTTGCTAGATAATATCGAGTATTTTTCATGATTGATTGTGTTTTATTCGCTATAATTCAGTGTGTTTATAAACTTTAATAAATATCTATAGTACACACTTTGTGTGTATTAGTACTACTTAAAAACCTCTCCACATTAATATTCAATCAAACTAAGTGTACGATGAACTTTGAAACTTTTCGCAATTTGATCATTCTTTTCATACAAACGTTTTAAACAATCGTTTGGATCGATTGTTTTATTTCCTCCATATTCAGGTGGTAAACAATCCTTATCGATGTACTCATACAAGGATTCTCTATTGTTGAAGTGGAATTTCACCTGAAAACAATGTGTTTGTTTACGCGCAAACTTTACTAATATTTTAATACTTTATTTTTTAAATGGTCAGGAAGAAACGGCCACACCAAATTGATTCCAATATTGACCAAAAACGCATTATTGACAACATGAAACACATAATTAATAACTGGATACGAATCCAAGCGTTTAACTGTTACTTTAACATTTTGTGGTGTGCACCATTTCAAAATACTATACGGTAATCCACTTATATCAACAATAACGCATAATCCATTCCTTATCGGCATCTCATCCAATATAGATTCAATCCATATATCATCAATTGCGATGTTCTCAAGTAATGACATTACATTCGGCTCCACTCTAGCTGAAATTTTTGATTCCTGGTAAATATATGCCTGTTTTTTGTTTGTGCGACTACAAACCTAATTTTACAATATAAATTGGACGACCGTCTTTATCCGTAACATCTGACAACAAACGAGACTGTCTATCGATCAGTTTCTTATACTGTATTGGTGGTTCTTTTGTAAACCATTCCGGAAATTCTAATAATGTTTCGTAGAACAGTTTCATCTTAAAAACGAAAGATGCTTTTAAATCTGTTGTCGAAGTTTTAGCAGTTAATTACCTTTGCAACAGCCTCTTGCACATCAAAACTTGTCGAATACAAGAAACGCTTTAAGTAATCATCGTCGCTTTGTAAATTTTTCAAGTTTGCGTCGGCTAAAATTTGTTGAATATTAGATAGCGATCTGTTTTCTGTATGCAAATTAATTATTAATTGTTTTATTTGTATTGTATAACAATACAAATTAGGTACAGTAAAAGTAGTAATCAAAAAGTTATATACAAATGCTGTAATAACAAGTTACTTTTATTATTATACTGGTAGAATAGTAATTAAGTCTTTTCTGTCCTTGGATAACAGAATTATTTGCTAATTGTAGTGTGAAGATAACTTTATTCTAGTCAAAAAATAAACAAAAATTGCACATAAAAATAAAAAAATGTATAAGTCATTTTGAATATCAATTTTGCTAAGTAAAATGTAGCTTTAAAATTCACTTTTTCAACATGTGCGCTCAAATTATACTTACCTTGCAAAAGACTTCTTAGTTCGATGATCTTCTCTCCAATTTCCGCTTCACTTAAATTATTTGCGTTCTTTGTTGGTCTCATTTTTATCTTGGGATCTGTTTTATATAACAACTTGATAATATAATTATGTTTTGCTATTTGAAAGGAATGAGATACAAGAGTTTCAATGTTAAATTGAACTGACTATGTTGTTCAAATGTTAATTTATATAGACACAACATTCATAGACATTATAATAAAAAAGCTATCATAATATAATCCCTACTTTAGCATTATATTATTAAGAGGTACGCAAATAATGAGTCTTTCATTAGGTTGATAAATTATTATATTTTTTTTATTAATGATATTTTGTAAAAGCATCGTAATTATATAGTGAGCATTTTTCGCGTGTAAATAAAAATAGCTTAGTTTTGAATAGAAAATAAACTTTTTTATTATTATATTTGTACAAAATTATAAACATCACTTGAACTCAATTGGTCGATCATCGTAAAATTCGTATCCAAATTTTTTGAGTTCAATTAAGTTCCTTGGTTTGTACAAAACGTTAATCCATCTTTGTGGAGACGTTAAATCACTGTTGCCGCCCAATTCATTCGGCAAAATATCCTCCCCAATTTGTTCGTACAATTGCTTAAAATTGTGCCCACAAATAAATATCTAAAAAAGACTTTAAATATCTGTTTTTTTTTTCATTTCTGTGGAAATCTTACAAGTTTTTGCATGCGATCCTCAATAAAGGGCTTAAAAACAGCATAAAGGAGGTAAAAAATCTTCGGCTGTCGTATAACAAAAATGTTATAAAGCTGCATTGGTAAACATTCCTGAAAGGAAACCCTTGTGAAATCACTGTGAAATTGAAATGAAAAAACTATTCACACTCACCGACATGAAAAAGATCATTCGCTTTGCAAATTTGGGCGACAGGGCGTACAAATGTTTCAAAGAGAAATTGTGCAAATCTATTATGATGTCCACTGAGTGAATCAATTCATGTTTTGCATATGCTAGTTCGCACAGTAATCCCGAAACCTGCAATTTAACTCAGTTACACCATCTGGTACACACATATTTAGTCAATTTATCTTACTTCTAATATCTCGTCGGCACTGAATAATGCCGTATCCCAGTTTTCCAATCGAATCCAGACGATTTTTTGCCCGTTAAGGCCCACATTTTCTAAAACATCAATAACGTGCGACTCCAATAACATTTGCAAACGGGATTTACTCACTTTTAGCCATTTTTCACTTCGACGATTAATGAAACTTTCATAGTTGCACAACTAGAAAATAGTTTAATTGAATATTTCGTTAAAATTTTACGAAATCGATATGATTACCGCTTTCAGTGCACTTAAAACGTTGTTTTGATGACCATGTAAGAAACGTTTTAGGAAATCTTCATCCAAACGTCTGCGTATACCATTTTCAATAGCGAATTTTCTTAGGTTTCTTAGAATTTCAACTTTATTGTCAGTACTAAGTATTTCCATAATTAAAAATGAAGTGAACGAAATTGCTAAGCAAGCAAAACGTGTGGTGTTGTTTTATTTTCAGGGAGGATTTGTTTTCAATTACAAAATTAAAATGTTTTTGTTATTATACAACATTATAGTCAATATACGTGACATAAAACGATTTATTTTATTGTGTTTCAATGCCATAATCACATTTTCCCAATACTTGGTCACTAATTTGAAAAAAATTATAAGTGAGTCCGTTTAAAAATAAAATTCATGTATATTTATAAATTGTTTATTTCATAAACTATAATTAATAACAATGTTCAATTAAAAACTTGCATGCTTAAGTAAAAATTCTATAAAACGAGGATGTTTTATTACATTGATAATAGTTTGCAAAATAGAAAATTTCCCATTATCACAATTTTGTATTTTTATCGAAAACATACAAAAAAAAAACATTCAAAGTACATCACAGACATATTTTTTAAATCTTTTCATTTAAACCTTAACAGGTAAAAAGTATGGATAAAAATTTTACAAAGATAGATTAACATATTTAATCAGACTCATCTTCATCTTCTTCGCTGCTGTTTTCCTCCTCCTCATCAGATGGTTCGTCATTTTCTTCGTAACCCAACGATTCCAATTCTTTTCTTATTTTATCGTTACGTTCCAAATTGTTGATCCAGTCATTGTAGTTGTAATCGGGATGAATGCCACCGTAGCGTTCTGGAAGGTGTTTTGGATCAATATGTTGGTGAAGACTGTCCATGTCATTGCCATGGAAGAAAATCCTTTCCTTCATACGCTCGTCTAGGAATGGCTTGAAAATGTTGTACACCATTTCGAAGATCCACGACTGGTTCACAATGTGTAGAGCATGGATTTTCATAGGAAAAGACGTCTGGGGAAAAGTTTTTTTACAAAAGGACATATTTTTGGTAATTTTGTACTTACCACCATTAGTTGCACCATTTTATGGGCTATTGATGGGGTCATGTACCAGGCTTGTTGCATTGACAAGCCCTCCATGTCGAACATTGCAATTCCGCCTAAAATTTGGGCGCGTTGCTCCAAAATTGCGAGTTCTAGGATCACCATTGTGGCCTGGAAGATTTCGTCTACGGAGGAGCGGCTTGGATCCCAGTTTCCTACAATTAATATTAACAAAAAAAATTTAAAAATATTGTTAAAAGTTATGAAAATGTATATTTTGTAATTACTATTTATTTGCGTTCATAAAATGATAAAAATTCGAATAAATTTTGATGTTGCAATTAAATAAATGCTATTTTAAATTGTTAATGCATATTTTGTTGTGTATACATTAAATTTAATATCCGTGAAACGTAAAATTTTGTTATAATTATAAATTAGAAATTATATTACAAATTAGTAATAAAAGCCAACATTTTTCCTATATGAATAATGATCTGATATAATTTTTGTAACAAAATTGTGACCATCAAAAACTAGTTCACACAATTTTAAATTTAAATTTGAATGGCATACATTTCTACTAATACATATAGATAAAAATATTGAAAAATAAAAACACAATTAACATAAAAATAAAAATTTATAATCTATTGTTTACGAATAACTTCCTGGTAAAACATGAATAATAAGTTAATAAATTTTATTTTCACATCATAGAAGAAAAATTTCGGTTTAAATGTCATGTATTACTTAACGATTGTTAATAAAAATTTGAAGATCCGTTTAAATTCGCATTCTATTACATAAACAACCAAATAATAAATTTGAACTTTGCTACAAAATCTTTGCAAGGTTGAAATAGCAATTAAATAGTCCTTGTATTGTTTTACAAACATGTTATTCTAAACAATAACTCTATTTTGCTTTTAATCACTTTTTGCTGGACAACAAAATTACACGAACTTAGGTATAATAATAATCGAAACACCTGTCAATTCAAGGATTAATTCAAATTCACTCACCAATACGATACAACAGTATTCTTCGGCCAGTTTGTTCCCTGTATGGTGGCACTGTGATAATGTCCCATTTTCCAAACTTTTTCAATTTTCTAAAATTA
This sequence comes from Oryzaephilus surinamensis, assembly GCA_004796505.1. NCBI lineage: Eukaryota > Metazoa > Arthropoda > Insecta > Coleoptera > Silvanidae > Oryzaephilus > Oryzaephilus surinamensis. The sequence continues at coordinate 9,722 of SSSI01009639.1, forward strand.
ACATGCTGTATAAATTCCGGATTATTTTCTTTGAAACTGTAGTAGTTGCACAACTGTAAAACGACAATAAGGAAACAGATGGAAATCGTCTAGAAACATTCTTTTGCGATTAATGTTGGCTTACCAGTCGATGTGCAGCTTCAATTTTGAAAAATCGTGCCCTGAGAAAGCGCAACAAGAATTCATCATCAGTTCGATGAGGAGAGCATTCACCTCTAGCTGTAAAGAGACAATTTAAAGAGTTGTAAACACTAATAATTTTATTAATTTATAAATAAACATCTGGTTTTTTTTTTGAATACATCAATTAATGGCACTTGCAACTTTTAGTAGTTTTCAATGTGTTTTTTTAACTTTCGACTATGAATAAATTAAGAGTGCGGAAGTAACTTATATAACTTTTATAATGGTTTAAGTAAAAACCGTGGCTCTCTATCACGTCTTGTAAAAAGGAAAATAGATAAATATTGGAAAAACAGCTAATAATTAGTGCACGAATATAATTATTTAAAAAAAGTTAGAGAAATATACATATAAAGTAATTAAGAATGTTTACATAATTTATTTCTTTTACAAAACATAGTAATATTAAAATAATTGCAATAAAATATGTCGTAAAAATAAATAGGCAAAAATTTCATAAAATTAAGATAAAATTCTTTATCGGCACAATCTAACTCATATTATTCTTTTCTAAATTTCGATCACGTTTTCTTATTGGAAAAATTGCACAAATATTTGACCAGTTTCTGTTTAGTTTTGCGAAAGTGGTCATTTTTTGTATTATAAACACGATTCGTGTATTTAAATATGAATAGATTTTATCTTCCGGTACAATAATGGAAATTTTTCGTTGAAAGTGAAATGCACTTGATTACATAATAATTGCTTACCGTAAATCAAATCACGAAATTCATTTAAAATTTGGCACCTTGTTTCGGGCACTTCGTTTAAGTTCTCTTTGGCCCATTCGAGCAGTTCTTTGGGTGGTTCACCCAAGTCCAGCTCTGGCAGAACGTCCGTATCGGATGGCATTATCAGTCCACTGTAAGCAAGATGCAGAACATATAATTAATTATGTAAATTAGCCAAGTATTAATTAATAATGATGTTTGTGCAGTGAAGAGAAAGGGAAAGTGATATTAGGATATAATAAATTGTCGCACCTTTCCCTAATGAAGCCGATGGACTTTCAGTCAAAGATGTTTTTATTAAAAAAATCTTACCACGCTAATAGAAAATCGATATCAATTAAATTTAATAAGGCCCAGCAAAGGTATACGTTTACGGGAATAGAAATTGCCCGGTTTTGTTTCGTTTTTATTGCAAACCAACTACATACAAATGTTACAACATAGCAAAATTTTAAAATATTATTATATTCGGATATTTCACAACACAGATGAAATAAATGTAAGAGAAAAATTGTGTTGACAAATTCATTTTGACGAAAGCACGAGCCATTATTAATAATTCTTTAATAAAATTCAATTCTTGCAATAGGCGTCGTAAATTTATTCCGATAATTAATTTATAATCGATAATTACACTTAACTATGGATAATAAGACACTTTTAGATTCATTTACAATTCATTATTAGCTTATCTTTGCACGATTTGTATGTAGAGAAAGTGCTAAAAATCAATATATCATAAATTTTTATCAACAAAAGCCTGCAATTAGACAAATTCTTGTGTGGCCTTCAATTAGTCTCTTTTTATTTTACAATATAATTCTAATGAATTCATGTGCTTATTGAAGGGAATTAAAGAAATTATAGTGTACGATGTGAAAATTGCAATTTTTTTCTGTACAAGGCTAATGCTTGAAAATTCTTAAAGAGATGTGAAGAAATTTTTAATAATGCTTGGCTTGATCTAGAAATAAGGCTATGACAAGGTTGTTTTAAGTCTAGTTATATTAAAATTAAATTGCATAACAGGACGAATTTACACAATAATACGAACAATATTTTCTATTATTAATAGATTTTGTTATTAAGACCGTGCACGTGGCTTAACAAAGCATAAATTTCAAAAAAAAAATGCGTACCCAATTGTAAAATAATTAAACATTTAATTATTACTTAGACTGTAAAAGGTTTCAATATAAATTATTTAGTAAAATGAAAGAATACACACATAAAATACATGAAAGGGGAGTGTTTTTCAATAATAAAACTATGCCCGTATATGTACAACGGCCCTTTAGCGATAAACTTATCTATAATTATAATTTTTCAAAAAAATTTTAAGCGATTGTGCCTTTCAGTTGACGATAAATTAGAAATTTTTAGAAAATCGTTGAAATAGTATCTTATTTGTCCCAAATTTTCAACAATTATACTGTTAAAGTAAACAGTATATTATAAATATTATAAAATTGTTGTTTGTGAAATGGTAAAAATAATTATTAAAGTAAAAAAGCGTAACAGAAACAGTTGTTAAAAAATTTTAATGTTTTCATACTGGTTAGACATAAACAAAACTAAATATGCTAATTTGCTAATAAGCCAATGTTGACAATTTTATGCAAATAGTGCTAAATACGAATCAATATTTTTAGAAATTTTTTACAACAGCTTTATTTGTATGGAAACTTTCCAAAAATCGTGTTAATGAAGGGATGATGATGATGAAAATGATCCAATTATTTATAAAATGTAGGTGATGTTTATATATAAATTATTACGATGGTGAAATTGTATTTTATTAATGTTTTCACAACTTTATGTCATTATTATAGATATTTTTCAAATTATTAATTAATCTTTCTTGTATCGATTATATTGACAGGCACTGTTTTTTGCATTTTACAAATAATCTCGCAATTGTGCCGACTTAATCAATAATTCTTAAGCAAACAACCATTTTTACAATTACTGCCTCTTTGGTTTCTCTTTATTTATTCTTCTTCTATTTATTTATGAGGTCAAGTGTAGGAACAAACAAACCATTTTTCAATGGCTCGGTTTCTCTTCTAAATTTTTATTTAAATTCATTTGTAACAAAAAAATTCAAAATGAAATAATAAATTTGTTGATGCGGGTACAGTGAACCGTAAAATTGATCTAAACCAGTATACAGTATATTTACGAGATCAAATTCTAATATTGTGCATAAATTTCATCTTAAATAAGTTGGAATCGCATCTCTTTAATTGACTCCAGCACCGGTCAGGGCCACATTTTAACCTTTTGTACTTTCAAACAATATCATGAGATGCCATTCATCTAGTATTCAAATAAAAAAACAACGAGACTATTTATTTTCTTAATTTTTGAATTTTTTTTTGGAATGAGGCCGTCTTTCCAGTTTGACATTTACCTGTGGGATGCCCTTGCCTCACCTTTGCCAATTTCTTATATAATTATATAAAATTTTGAAATGACTATAGAGTCTTTTTATTTCATTTTCATTTTATGCCAGGTAATAATAGTTTTAACAGCTTGTTTGGCCGTTAAAAAAATACACAATACATATATTTAGGTAGACAGTATATTATATAAGTATTAAGAACATAAATATAATATTTATATATACATATGTATGTCGTTTGTAAAATTTTGTAATTAACTTGTTTCATTAATTCCCATTTTTTATTATTACAAATGAATGTTTCTTTGACGCAAATTGTCATTAAATCAGTGCTCAAAGTCTTAAATTTAAATTATAAACATTTCAAATATTGTTCAATTATAATAATTATTTCATATTTTAAGAAAAGAAAATAGAATCAAATGATTAACGACTTCCTTGAGCAACAATTTTCATATTTTCCTTTTTATTTTAGAATGTACGATATGATTTATTTGAAATTAAGGACATTTTTGCTCTTACTCAAGTATTTACCATTATAATAACGTTCGTCTTGTTAACAAATAATGAAGTTACTTAATAATTTCTTGTGCACCTGAATGTAACATAGTTAACACGGTTTTTATATTTGTTAAATAATGCAATTTCTTTTCAAATTATCGCAACAACTAATAGAATAACGTCGAATTGCTTATAATAATGATTGATTTAGAAATTTCAAACAATTTCATTGCAATGAAATCATCATTCATATAAAAATTATTCTCAAACGCACAAAAGAATTAATTACAAGAAAAATCTACAAGAATACAATTACATCATCGCAATTAATTATAATCTTATTTGAAAGTCGAGCGATATAATGATGAAAATATTATTAAAACGAAATATGTAGAAAACAATAATATTTATAAATTTAAATATTAAACACGTACCTTTTGTTTAAAACTGACTCACAAACGCAAACAAAGTAATATATTGTTTTAGAGAGAAAAACTATAAACAACAATTTATATATAAAATATTTTTTCAATAATAGTACTGTGGTACTTTCTTTCTGTATTAAATAATAATTGAAGTTACACGTTTGTTGTTGAAACAACTCTGTGTTGTAAAACTTGAACACGACTTGATGCTATTAAAAACGCTAAAACTGTGGGTTTATATTCATAGTACCGCATTTTACTCCTAATCATAGTACCATCTTTGTTCAGCACACACGAAACATAGTACCCCGCAGTACTTGCCTCCTACCACAAGTCTAATCATTTTTCACAAAAAAAAAACAGAGTTCAAGTACGATTTTTAACATGTAAGATAATTCCTACGTAAATATGAAAGTTTGCTGATAATTTTCGTATTAATAGTTAAAATTGTGCAGAAATGCGCCTTTAATAGGGTTGTTTTTTGTGATTTGATTGATCAGATAAGAAACGAATCGAAATTCTGGTGCCTTGGCTTTTGATCCAAAAAATATCAATGAATAATGGTAGAAATTTGTAAATTTGTTTGTTTTGGTAACGAAATTTAACTAATTTAGGGGTATTAATATATAAAATTTCAAGGTATATTAACTAATTAACATTTAATTAGAACAACTGGATTTTGCACTATAAATTAATGTGAAAAAAGTTATTTAATAAGCAATAAATTTTAATCATACATATTTTTTTTCATTTTTTTATGAAAAAATTGTATTGATATAATGTTTACTTATTTTAAAATAATCATTTTTATTCATATTTAATTATTCTATAGTATCGCGTATACTATTATTTATATTCAAAACTATTATTAGGGTAAATTCGAGTAAATTGCTTACTCATACTTGCAAAAACCTGTATAATTATACAATTTAATTCGGTTTAGTCATTTCCACTGAATTTACCCTATAAATACACTTCTTGTAAACTCATCAAGGATAACACATTATTGAGTAATATTAATAGAGTTTATAAAAAACATCGTTTTTTTTATTACATAAGACTAATTTGTAATTAATAGTAAGTTTTCGCCTAGGAATAAACACTGATTACTACTATATATATTGTAAAATCATCAAAAAGTAATTGTAAATAAAATAATCTTGTTTAATTCCTTGTTTTCAGCCTTGAATAAATGATTTTCTAGCATAATAAAAAAAGATTTTTGATTTATATGCTATTAAAACAATTCAATTTCTTAGCTGAAGAGCTTCAAGAAAAGTCTTCAGGAAAGAAAACTATCCTTGAAATTAAAATTCAATGTTAACAGACGTAATTTTGCAATTTGAATACCTGAAAAAATTTACATAAACAACTAATTATCGTAAAAGTCCAATAAATGTGCTAGATTAAATTTATCGATTAAAATAAAATAAATTTTACACAATTTTAAAAATAGCCTGCATTTTTACAATAATGCACACGTTCATATCCTGTTTCGTTACATTTTTTTTTATTATTATATCAGTATTGTGTGACGCCATGATAAACTAATTTCAAACAATATAGTAAATGTACTGTATACTACTATGTATATATATATATATATATGTACTGTACGTAATTATTTTAATGACACGTAATATTACGAATAATATATTATTGTATTAGTCGCGTTTTGGCAATAAATGTAGCGCAATATGACTGTTTACCATAATTAAAATTTAAAAACAAACAAAAGATAATATTATTTATGTATATTTGTTAAGAAATTGTTTATTGTACACAACTTTATAAAATAAGTAAGTGGTTTCCATTTCCTCTTCTCATTAGTTGTAGGTTTAGTCCAAAAAGAAAAAATGGGAAACTGGCTCTATGGGATTTTTGTCGACTTTGTGTAAATGCTGCATTTATATTCATTACAACTTTATTTAATTACATAGGTATACATATGTACTATAAATAAAAAATTGTTATTAATATTATTAATTATTTTCAATTGGTTGGGGAAAAAATATCTATTAACAAGTATGTAAAAAAGGTAACGTGGAAATATCTAGTATTGAAAAAAAGACTAAGAACTTTGTTTAATAGTAATTAATTAGAAAGCAATTACAAAAACTGTTTTAATATTTATTTCCGATATTACAATAAGTTATTAATGATGTACAGTATGTACACATCTTTGGGTAGAACAGTTTCATGGATTTTTACCATTTTCAACGGGTCATTGATACAAAAAGTGATAGTTGAGTCGAAGAAAGTTCCATAGTTCGAAATAATGGTCAAAAATATGATATTTGATCAATAACCAGTTAAATTCGGTTTATATATTAATAAATGCAAAACAAGTTCTTTAAAAATAAACATGTTAATACAATAATAGATACTTTTTAAAAACTAAACGAAGCATATATCTTATTTATTAAATCACGTTTCATACTCTATTTACTTTAAAATTGTGAGAATTTTACTCGACATTATAAAATATATATTATTCTCCAGTTAAATCTATTGTTTTTTAACTTTATTTATTATTTCATAAACCATATACTTTTATTTACAATTTATTACCTTTTTCTCACAATTTCGAGACAACGTATCGATTATAATTTAAATATATTACTTAACTATGTACTTATATGGAACAAAACGGCTGTTGAGGTCAACATGAAGTCACTAATTGACTACTGCTGTTAAAGAATGTCACGATGGACAATTAAAATGATTTGTCAGATATAAAATGATAATGCGATTCGTTTTAATAATATGCTTGATGGACAGTTTTATTCATCTCATGCTTTTCTTCACGGCTTCCTGCTAATTTAATCTTTTTACAAGACGTCGCCCTTTGCATAGGGGAATGTCGGGCAAAGAGGCACACCGGGCTATCTCAGAAAATGGAAGTAAACGATTTCCAAACAAAATGAAATCGAACTAATACTATATCCGACGAATAGTAAATAAAAAGCGCCTTGTAGTTGATTTAAATTCAAAGGTTTCTGCACAAAATCCAACGTGGATTGCAATCTACCTTTTGCCAACAAATTGAAATAATCGTACATATCGTATTTTTCGAAAATAAAGCCATTATCACGCAATCCCAACAGCAAATCATCAAATTGTTCTTTCAATGGAAAACCTTTACGATAATACCAGCTAATCAAGTAAGTTAAAACTGCATCACCGTCGTAATTGCTAATATAAAGCAATTCTTTTCTGTTATTATCAACGTAATTACGTGGAATTACGTATTCCGGAAACCAGACAGTTTGTAATGTGGCGATACCGTAATTTTGGGCCGTTATATTCATGCAAACATCGACTGGATCGCAAACGTCATAGTTTTCGCTAATGTAGCGATCTTCGTCGCTGTCAAAATAGAATAATTCCGTCAGCCAGTCGGGCAACAAGGGCACATATTGCTCATCCATAATTTGCTCCATCGTTTCGATTTGCTCGTCAATTTCCCCGCTCAATACTTGGAATAGTTTCGCATTAAAAACAGTATTGAAAATAATCGCAAGCATGAACCATCCGACCGCCATAACGCGAAATTGTGTATTTTTTGGCAAATTTGTGGCACATTGATATAAAAACATTTGAACTGTTTTAACGAAAGCATCGATAAACGGGATTTTGCGCGAATTGCCAAACTTTGAAAAGAAATTCGTACAAATTGCGACCGCAAACCAACAAACTAATAACAACAACCAAAAATTTGGCTCGAAAATGTTGACAATTCTTTCCCAGTACTGCATTGGGTCGAGTTTCTTCACCACCCAATAAAGCTCTTCTTCGGAGAACGTGAACGACATGTCGAAATCCACGTACTCCAGTTCGCGAGCTTTGAACGTGCCCAAACAGGTGCCGATCCTGTTTTCATGGATATCCTGAAAAGCGTCCGTATATTCGTCGTTTTCTTTCAAGCCCCTCGAAGTGTACTCAATATAATTCACATTAAATTTTAAAATACTTTGAAGAACATTCATTACGTCAATTTCAAAGCCTGGCATTATCGTGTCACAATTGAGACAAATCACAAACGGCTCCAAAAGGAGGTAACCAACGTGCAAAGTACTATTCCGCCACAATTTTGGCAGTTTTTCGGGGAATAATTTGTTGTCGTTCTGGAGTTTCCCATTAATACACCTGTTGATCCATTTAGGAGCGGTTTGTGGTCGATTGAAATCTTCCATTTCGTATGGAAAGTACGTGTAAATGTTAAATAAGCGATTTTCAAGAATTACAACGTTTCTTATTAACATTTTATTCAATATTGTAAACAATTGTGGTGTTATTTGTTGAATTATTACAACAGTACGTGCTCGTGGATTGAACGTTTCTTGTACGCTAATTATTTGAATAATTTTCACAAATTCGTCAACATCATCCACATTTATAATGTAACTATCGGTTAATTTGTATTGAAATTCCTTGACATTTTGAAAACTCTGTATAATTACAGGCACATTACTACTGTAATAAAATGTCAATTTATCATTTGGATTGAAGATGATGATGAAATCGTCTCGTTGAAAGTATTGACTCGTTATTAGTTGTAAACACAAATTTAAGTCGGTGTTTCTTTGTATGGGTTGTAAAAATTTATCACCCTTTGTTTTAATACTGCTACACGCAACAATCAACATAAATTTTATCAAGTTGGGTATTACCATGCTGCAGTGCAACTATTTTTAGGAACTTTGTTTAAAAAAATATATATAAATTGTTGTGTTTGTATAAAAATTTAACTGGACAAATTATTATCATTTTCTAACTAAATTAAACGCTTTAGAACTGCTGTTCTTGTACTATTTTAATAATTAATAGCGTATAATCAATTTTTTATTAAGTGGAAACAGTTTTATGATTATCCTTTGCACGCATTTTGTTTTATTAAAATTGTATCAATAATATGATGAAAAATAAAAAAAATGTATATAAATTCTGACATTTTTATTTGCGGTTTGTAATTAGTTGAATTTCTAACAATTTTAGTTTGAATTATATGTTGTGTTAAAATTTAATTTAGGACGGATGTAAAATGATTTTATCACATACAGGAAGAAATAATGAGGTGCATTTATGCACATGCATTTGTGATGATGATGTAGTAAAATATGTATCAGTACAACATTACCTTGACATCATTTTATAATATGTAAAACAAATTACTTTCGTTTGTTATTAAATAATATGTAACTATTCGTTTCTATTTTATCTTGTCGACATTATTAAACTATTTATAATAAATTGATTAATTATTCTACTATGATTATTTTCAGTTCACTTTTACATAGTGTACATATTTCTTAAATTTACTATTTAGTGAAACGTAATCAATCAAAATTTTAATTAAACCCGTTTAACAATCATAAATTTAGCGTAAAGTGTATACAGGTATATACGGTATATAGAATATTTATTTATTGTTCCATAACATTAGTAATAATTTTCAAAAATTACAAGGTAGTATAAAATAATTTACAAAATTACAGGGTAATTTTTTCTGAAATCAAATATATGTACAAAAGGAAATTGTTTTATCGTGTTCCGTAATAAATTACTACAATAAGTAATTATATTGTCATCTATTTGAATCATAAAATTATTTATTTATTTAATATGCAATATAGTCAAACAACAAATCAATTAAATTAATAAATAATTGATAATAAATTCATATAACTATTTTACTTCAATTAAAAAAAATATTTTTTTGCAATAAAATGAATGTATGGGCAATTTTGACAAGAATATTATTTTTTAAAAACATTGATAATGAAAAATATTATGCATAATTGTTAAATTTGTTTATATGTATGTATTTGCATATAATACAAGCTCGTATCTAAATATTTACTGTTGAATTGTTAACAAATGCTATTTTTTATTATAACAGTCTTAATAAATGGTAAGAGCTTTTAATTTTTGAATTTTTGAAATAATTGTAGGTGGACATTTATTAAAATTACGAAAAATTTTAAACAAATTTAAAAAATCGTTCAAAGTTCCCTTCGAAGGTATGCAATTAATAATTTTTAGCTGTATATATAATAGTATAACCTTTTAATATAGTTTTTAAAAGTTTGAATTAGTCGCTCTTTTGATTCCCAAAATATTTTTTTCAAATTACAAAAAAATCTAAATTTCCATATTCAAAATTTTCTAAAAAACACATTTCTTACCTAATCTTAAACACCAGTACTTACATTCTTCATTTAAAACGCAAATTCAGTTTTAAAGTTTTTGTTTATAATTTTAAATGCAGTTGAATTGGTTGCATTTTAAAAAACATGAAAATATTTTTGTTCATCGAAGCAGGAAACTCAGATAATTTATATAATTTTTATACATAAAAATAAAAATCAGTCCACTATATTAAATAGTAGTGAGCAAAACGTAGTTTGAAAACTATTATCAGTGTTAATTATTGAAATTGTTTATATTTCGTACATCTGCAACTGGTGTTTTTTTTCAAACAATAAAGTGCATTGATAACCTTGCACGTGACTAGTTTTCAGTTTGATTCACTTTTTAATTATGCAAACCTTGAACTAGAACAATTTTCATCGAAGAATAATAATTAGTTCATGACCAATTCCTCTTTGTTTACAGTTTTGCAGTATCAATATTTCTTTTTTGTGGACACGTACACTAAAAATCTTGTTTTCTGTAAACTAATATAAAGTCTAACATCCTTCAATATAACATGCATAAATTTCCACTTTTAGATCTGATTGGTGCACAGATGATTTTGTAAAATTGCGAAAAATATATTCATAAAAATTTGTTGCATACAATATCAACAACTTTCAATTTCATTTTCGTTTTGTGTATGTGTATGTGACGTGCTTTACCCATTCACTTTCCGCAATATACACCAAAAATATAAAATAATTACTGCATCTGTGCATTTATAGCCACATAAAATTGTTATTATCTTTTAAAACAAGTAAGTTTTCGTGTTAATAAAAAGAAGATATTCGTGGTCTCAAGTATCTCTTTTTATCTTGCGAAAATTGAAGAAAAAACAGAACCAGTTATTTCAGTAAATTGGTATTTAAATAAGATTTTATCGAATATATTGTGTTAATTTTGTATTGATTATTGTTGTGAATGGTCAGTTTGTGATAAAATTTGTGAAAATGGTGGAAATTTCGTATATTAAGTTACCAAAAGAGGGTAAGTACGAACTATAGTGAGTTTTAAAATAATTTGTAAAGTACTTACATTTTAAATAAATCGAATACTCATTTTGTATAACATAATTCGAACAATTTTATTAATACAAAACTGGTAAATCACATTATCTAACATACAGAATATAAAAGTTGAAGAAATTAGGTAACAGAAAACTACTTTCTTGAATAAAATGTATCTATTTGGCCATGAACCAAGCTTTATGTAAACACTCTAACGAATTTTGCAAATATTTTCATATACCTTGTTAGAGATTTTTCGTATTTTGCAATAAATGATGATAAAAATGCATTTTAACTTTTAACTAAAGTTTAGTAGGAAGAACAAACTTTTACGTAAACCGTGTAATAATTTTTTAATTCCCCTATTAAACAAATAAATTGGCATGCATTCTGCATTTAACACTTGTGTACAATCGATTAGGCTTATTAATTAATATTTTATTAATTTTATCAGTAATGTTCTGCTAGAAATTTGATGAAATTGCTTACTACTCATATTTTATATAATAATTAATGTGATAATAAACGATTATTTCAATTTAAACACTAATTTTTTTGTCTGCACGATCTCAAATTCAGAATTTGTATATTAAAATAACAATTTCCCGGTTTTCATATTTTGATGAATTAAAAATATACTTATGTTGATTGACATTTTTCGTACAAATTTTAATTTGCAAAACACCCAACTTATAAAAAACTTTATATGCAAATTTTTGGTATCGTTATACTTTAATACAAAATTGTGACATATTTTACAATCTACAAAATTTACACACAATACCACGATATTGTTTTATGTTTCTTTTATTTTTTATGAACTTTTTTCTTGAGTGTCATTTAAGTGTGTAATTGTGTTTAAAAATCAACGAAATCGATTTAAAAAAAATGTTTAAAAGGAAGGAAAAGCCATCAACTAAAGAAAATGTCCCATCGGTTTTATTGTTCAAACCAATTCAACCAAATTCTCTTGGTAAGATAATTGTTTATCCATTTGGAATTTTTCGAAACTCATTAATTGCAATTTAATAAGCTTGAGGTTTATTTGTATTGATTCATGAACAATTACAGGTAAACAATTAAAGAAATTTTGTCATTAGAATGCTACTGTTTAAAAATAATTATTTAAATTGTCGGAAAATGAGTGTGATTTGCATGTGTTATCATTTATCATCAAACAGAACGATGACGTCAATTTAGGCAAAGGAAGAATATGATTTTAAAATTCCAAAGTTCAATTTATTGTGGTTTCCAATTACTTTGCAACTTGTTTGGAAAAATATTGAAGGCCAAAAAATATGAAAACTATCCACAAGTCATTAATGAATCGATTATTATTCATAAAAAGAAAAATTTACAAAAAAAATTCATCTGACACTCTGGCTATTGAAGGCCTTTTAATCTTCTTGACCTTAAATTACTTGTTTAGACACTTTGAAGGTGGATGGCTCTTAAAAGTGTGTCTTGGTTGCATGTAAATTTCTGTTTGCGTGGAAATTTGTTACATATTTTTGGGCAAATCGGTTTTACACATATATACAAAATCTGGATAATGTAAATTGATTGTTTTTAACTGCCAATTAAAATTGTCTGAAGGTTCTCTCTTTTCAAATATCCTTGATAAAACAAGTCAATTTGTTCATTACCAAAAAATCATTTTAAGTACAACGAAAATGATGTAAAAATCAATAAAACATTGTTTAAGCTAATAATTACTGTGTTCTTGAACTTGGTACTTTACCAGAAAATATACGTACAACATCTCTTTACTTTTACGAGTTTATTTAATTTTATGATGACTTTTACATGTACATATATTTGTTTGAATTTTAAGATGGGAGGAATTATTTTAAGAGGCGTTTGTTTAAACGCATATCATTTACTTTATTTTTATATTAAATTTCGTTATTTAAGTATCAGCAATTAAATTATGGTGAAATTTTATTTATACCTGCAGTTTTATAGTTAGAACTTAGATCCATCGTAAACAACAATAATTAGTATTAATTAGTCAATTATGTTATATTTTTCAAAATATTTTGTATAGAACAACATATTTTCCAAAACAACACAATTATTACAAAGTAGATTTATGTTTTCATTAAAAAAACGTTTGGAAAATGAAAATAACTGATGACTATTTGAAAACTGCACTCTGATCTCAATTTATCTTGAATTCATGACTGATTTCACATGATTATGAATCACAAAATGATTAATTAATAATAATAATTTAATAATTGAAAATAAATAACCGATTATAATGACTTTTTATACAGTATATCCTAACATTAAAGCCATTGTGCAATAACACATTAACGCATATCAATTTTTTATTGCAAAATTATTTCCATTCACACTTAAACATTATCGAAATTCAAATTGTAAATAATTACTTTGATTATCTTGCTATTAAATGATATATTTTTTATTGCTTTCAATATTTGTTGAAGTCGTAAAATGGTAGTTAGAATTTTCAAAAACAGAAACATAAAATTACTGAAAAATAAGCATTTGTTTTTGAAAGAGAACAAAGTGCGCAAGCTTACAGGTACAACAGGTGAAGTACTGACAATATTTGCCACTGAATGACCTTCTTGTAAAACTTATTATACTCTCTCCTACACGCTTAAATTCGTTTATCTCTTCTTCATATTCAACAGTTGAAGAACATTGTGTTTGTGTTGTTCGGAAAGGTGCAACAAGTACTGTTGCGACAAGTTTAATATTGTGATTTTTTTTATTTGATTATTTGCAAAATGCCATTTTGTAAGTTCAATTAAAGTTCTTGTTATATTTTACTATTAAATTTGTTTCTACAACTTGAATCAATTTTGTAATTAAAATAATTAACATTTTTGCAATTTACATAAATTCCCCACATATTATAAAATAAAAAACTCATTTTCCAGTTAGAACTTTATTAAAGCTTGAACTTTTTCCGTAATTATATTTAATTTTGACGCACAATTTGTGGAACAATTTTAAATAATTTCAAAAGTTCATCAAACCATAATACGTTTTAATTATAATTACTCATTACAAAGAAAATGACTTAATTTTCAATTACTTAACGCCTTATTCAAACAATTAACTTCCTAAATTACACGTTTTCATAATAAAAACTTAATTAACAGTAATATACTAAATTTAGATTCGAAAACCTCCATTGTTAAGGTGTGTGTTTTTTTTTGGAAATAAAACTCAAGGTTGATAATTGATTTATTTTTACAGATGTTAAAAGATACATTACTTATAAATCAAAATCCTGTTTGCCTTAATTTCTTCTCTTGAACTTGACCTTATTAATTTTTTTCCGATTTAATTACACACAATTTACATAACGTTATACACTAATATGCACTATTCTTATCTAGGTGAAAGTTTTTGAATATAATTGTTACGCATTATTGTTGCATACTTGTTCATTTAGATAATTACAACAACAATTGTTTTTATAGCTGCAGCCACTATGTTGTCCGATATGGACGAAATGCCCATCATTCAATTAGGCGACTACAAATTAGAATTGGAATTCGGTGAATTGTCATCAGAAGCCCGTGAAGTTGCTAGAAAAGAGCTTCGCGAAACTCCTGACCTCAGTCGAGATGCTGTGATTGCTTTAAGAGATCTTCTCCGAGGTAAACACTGATTAAAAAATCCAGTGTTGATCGTAACATTTGTTTTTCATGAATTTTTTAGAAGACAAAGACCTCCATGTGCCATTAGACAATGATTTATGGCTAATTCGTTTCCTTAGGCCATGTAAATTTTACCCAGAAAGCGCTTTCGATCTTGTAATAACGAATTTTTCCATCATATTTTCGTATAATTAAAAGAATTTCTTTGCAGATTAAACGATATTATGCTTTTAAGTTAAAACATGCCGATATGTACGATAATTTAAGCCCCAGTGGTGAACAAAACATTTTTAAACAGAATATTTTAACAGTTCAACCGAATCGCGATCAATTCGGTCGAAGAATTCTTCTTATCGAATTAGGAAGTGAGTGAATTTTGTCCACAAATTGCGCCAATATGTTAATGTTGTTTTGTAGAAAAATGGAAAACGAACGAAGTAACATTAGACGAAGTATTTAAAGGCTGTGTATTATTTGTGGAGGCGGCAATGTTGGAGCCAGAAACGCAAGTTTGTGGAGCTGTTGTTATTTTCGATATGGACGGTTTATCTTTATCGCAAACAACGAAATTTACACCAGCTTTTGCTAAACGAATTGTCGACTGGCTACAGGTTTGTACGATGAAATTTTATAAAGTTCATTTACATAAAATGGAAACGTTTTAGTCAATTTATATGAATAATAGTTAGGAATTAAGTAATTTGGAAGCTTGTTATATAATTATTGTAGTAAATTGTTGGGTTCTAAACAGATTTACCTGTATATATAGTTTAAATTGTGGAAATTACGACATAACTATAACTAAAATTAATATGGTGCCTCATGAATGTTGGGAAATTAAATACATAAATATTCTTGGCACTTTCTAAACGACTGGAAATGCCAACCTTGCCACAAATATCGAAAAAATGCATTAAAATTCATCATTTAGTCTCATTTTTCGGCTTTGTTGTGGAATAAGACTAACAATTTTTTATTTTTATTAAAATTTTAACACCAGCGCATTCGCCAAATTTTTAACTACTAATATTTCCAATTATATCTATTAATTATTTCTGAATAAGTAAATATTAGAAAAAGTTTCCTTTAAAAAACAAATCAATTTTCTCCCTTTATTATATATTTTTACGATACATGACGTAAATTCCGTAATTATACCATTTTCCTGTCCCCGAACCAATAATTATGAATAATATACATATAATAAAAAAAAAATTGATAAAGCAATAAATTAAATTAATTTTGAAATTCTAATAGTGACCTTAACTCATTCACGCTTCACACACGATATTATTCCATTATCATTGTATTTTTTTCACAATATTTATGTTTTAATTATTCTATGCAGGATTCTTTGCCATTACGTGTAAAAAATATTCATATTGTCAATCAACCATACATCTTCAAGATAGTGTTTGCCCTCTTCAAGCCATTCCTTAGAGAAAAACTGCGCAATAGGATTATATTCCATGGTACTGATCGCAAATCACTACACCAATACATCAGCCCTAAATGCTTGCCAGAATGTTATGGGGGTAGTTTAGATTTGCCACGTATTGATGGGCCCAAATGGCACGATTTACTTATGAAATTCGACAAGGAATACAAGGGTATTTAAAAAACTGTAAATAAATAAACACGTTTTCATTTTTTCATTTTCAGCAATCAATTCTTATGGATACAAGAAGAAAATCGAAAAATGAATCAAAGCGCGGTTTTTCCTTTAAAATATTCCTTCTATTAGTTATTAAGATAGTGTAATTAGGTTGTTTTGTTGGGATACGTTTAATAAATATAGATTTTGTCTTTAAGTTTTTAAAATTGTTATTTATTTATGGAATAATATTGTTCACTTATACTTAATGTTAAAAATAAATGAAAACAAACTTTAAAATGTATTTAATTTTCGTCATTGTCGTAAAACTGATTGTTTATTTCCATTGAATAAAAATGATGTTATATAAAATAAAAATTTACATAAATACGCATATAATACGAGTATTCAGTCTTGAATTATACATTTTTCTGAGGAACTTAAAGTTATATCCGATTTTCCATTAACTTTGTCACTTTTCTTTTGAGTTTTATATCCGAAACTGTTGTACACTGGAAAAAATTCATGTTAAACTGGAAATATTGTGTTTTAATAACAAATAAAACTTGCAATCAAATTGATCCTTGTAGAAAAATAGCATATCTGAGAACAAATGGCCTGGTACATCCGGTATATCTGCAGTCCCACCTAAATAATCCGGCAATGAGCCAGCAGAAATTTTCTCAACCAATGAATTCAAATTAGTTCCATGGAAATAAAGCTGGAATATGACGAATTTAATTGTTAAGCAATAATTAATAACAATAAAATTTACCCTTCGCTTAATTTTGGCGCCAATAAATGGCTTGAAAATCGCATACAACATGTTGAAAATATAGGGCTGATTTACGATGTGTATTCCTTTCAGTCGAACAGGGGTGCATTCCTGTAAATCATCAATTTGAGACACAATATTTTACATAAATTTAGAAAAAACGTTACCTGAACCCAGTCTAGGATTGTTTTCGCTATTGATGGAGTAAATTGGGCAATATGGGATAAAGAAAGACCATCGAATGATAAAATTACGTGAACACCACCGACTTGGGTCTTAGGTTCCAACATTGCGATTTCAAGGGCCACAATTGTAGCCCTAAACATGTCTGTTAACGATACGATCTTTGTGTTCCATTTCGCTATTAAAAATTACGCGTTATTCATAAAATTATAAACATTTTTACAAATTTTACCTCCGATGTTTATCAGCATTATTCGAGCCCCACTTGCACTTCTTGTTGGCAAAAATACAAACACTTCATTATCAAACACGTGACGTATACGTTCCGGGGTTAAATTCAAACCAAAGTCAGGATGTTTAATTTTGAATTTGTAAAATTTCTTCAACTACAAAACAAACACTAACAAATTATAAATTTTAATAAAAAAATATTTACCAGCTTGAAGGCACTTTCTGGATAATATTTGCACGGTCTTAAAAACTTCACCAAAAAGGCATCATCCTCTAGTGGCACGTACAGATTTTGTTCCCCTGAACGAGACTTTGTAGTTTAACGGTTGGAAAATTTTAATACGATTTGTTTACCTTTAATTAATTCCCTATATCTCTCTATAGCTTGGCTAACCGTTTCCGGATCCTCTCGTAACTCTTTAATGGCCCTCTCCTTGTACCCGTCCTCAATTTCCTCCAAATCCAATCGCAATCTGTATTTCCCTTGTTGCACAAACGGCACATTATCTTCACCAATTTCCACTTTATATACCATTTTCACACTGTGGGAATCAAACACAAACAAAACCACTTTTTTAATGTTACGTACAATAAAAAGACGAACAATGGCACAATAAATATTATGAATTGTAATGGGTTCATTTAAATTTACAATTTATATCCATGTAACGTAATATTATGATGAGACAAAACATAATATGGTTCTTTATTTAACTTACATGTATCGAGTGAAGAATTAAACAAGGTTGGCCTTAATAAACTGATGGTATATTTTTGTTTAAATTAATGTGTTCGTTGAATATATATATGTATATGGGGTATTATTTAGAGTGCAATGGATGCGTCATGCAATTTTATGTTTGCAATTGCCAGATGTTTGTTTAAGGAAGCAAAATTGTAAAGAAAACGTACGTTTAATGACTTTATTACTACAAACAAATTTATACTAGTATAGATAAGGCACTTTTAAATGAAATGTAGGTAAATAGATAAATATTTTTATTGTTTGTTATTGATTTTAAAAATGGAAACTGTTGAATATTTAATAATACACATCGATACTTTTAAATTATATACACGCAAATAAACAAATTTGTATTTAACTCGTATATAATCAGTTTGTTTCCTGAAACTATATATGATTGCAGAAATAAATTGGAACAAATTTTGCTTAGAACAAAGAATTGATAAAATTATGAATAATAATTAGGTCGTGTAGGTGTTTGTCCAAAGTACAAAATAATATTTAAACAAAACAATTACAATTATATGTATTTAATACAATTTCAATATACGAACAATTAAAAATTAGAATATTTTAACAGGAAGGAAAACACATGTGTTTTTTTGTATCAAATTATATTGTTAATGTTTTTATTATTAGAAAGGCAAAAATGATCGTTTCTCGAAGCGTTAAATTGAAATTTTATATAAATCTCAATACGAATCTTCCGCGTTGATTTTTTATGGTAAATTGTGTAACATTTTACTTTCTAAATATGATGTTATAACATGTCCCGTTAAAAAATATATTACTAAATTTTTAGATATTCTGAATTTTGAATAAAAATGAATAAAACATAATTATATTTACCTCTTTATGTTAAATCCAATTCTTTGCACAAGAACTGACCATCTACTGATATAATGATACCGCAAAAATGATTTCACACCACTTTACACAAAAATCACACCAAACAATGACTATTGTTATCAATTGCGTTTGAAAATTAATACTGAATTTGAATAATAAATGAATTATAAATGCAGTGTATTGTACAGCTATGTTTTAAACGTACTGTTTCCGTATATTAAAATGTGTAGGTACTTTTCGTTTAGAAAGTACCTGCAATAAAAATAACTGTTTATAAAACGCGCGGTACAGTTTTGTTCTCTGGTTATAAGAAGAGATTTAAAAGAAATGGAACATGAAGTTATATACCTAGTTTACGCAGGAAAAGTGGGTGAAAAATTGTAACATTCCAGTTAAAATAGAACAAACGTACACTTTTTTATCGAAAAAATATTTTATTTGAAAAAATAATTTTAATTAAAGCATTTCATTTTAATTTTAGGGAAGATCGGTATATACGGACTAATTTGAAATTTGAATTGTTTTTTGGGAAATTTACCCACTCTCCCCTGAAATTAACAACTTCACGCATTAAATTATTAAATTTGCATTAACATATCGATTATTATTTAAATTTAAAAATATACAGTGAATTATTTAATAAAATAAATGGAATTGAAATGGTTGAAATAACATAATCATGATTGTTTTTCCATAATTAAAATAATTAATTGATTGCACTATTGAATTAATTAGCTTAATTATTCTCTAGAGTGATTCTACATATACCAAGTCCATTTTTATTGAATTTTAACTAGAAGGAAGTTATTTTCATAACAATAAATTTAATTTAAATCGTCTACGCCTACATTACGTTAATCAATATTGCACAATTATTATGATTATAGTAAACAAAACAAACAAAAAAGTTCACAAAAAATAATTATATGAATGTTCAAATTAACTGTTTGAAGTCGTTACGTTTATATAGAAATAATATTTATTACGTAAAAAACAAATTATAGTAAATTACAACTTTTCTATAAAATTCTTATTTAACATATTATCTAATAGCTGTTTTTAAGAGATAAAATTTTCTGGAAAAATTATTTTTCTATATGTATTAATACAAGTAGTAAAATGATAATTGTCAAGTATATTATTTAAAAGTGTCAATTATTATGGATTTATTCATAAATTGTTAATATATCTTTATCATTCTATAAAACAAGATTATATAATTTATAATTATCAAGGATAAGAACAATTTCTTATTCCATTTTAATAATACCGATTTGTTCCAAAATACTTGAAAGATATTGTTTCCATGCTAAAATAGTATTTTATCTTTAAACAATAGATTTAATCATTAAAAGAATGTATTTGTATTTAATTAAACATTGTAAATAGGAATAATACATATCAACAAAAACAATTCATTATCTAAAAATATTTTATTTGTTCAAATTAAAAATCACTTTATTATAACAAATGGAATGTTTTCGTATGGAAATATAAAAGTAATTTTCAAAAAATATTTAGTCTTCAATATCATTTCCTATTTCCTAAACTATTCATCATTTTAATATGATCCAAATATCCATCAATGCATGGATACCAGTCTTTGCCAGTATAATCGATTTTTGGTAATTCGCCACCATAGTCTTCAGGTAAATGTGAGGGTGCTATAAATTTATGCAGTTCCTTCATTTTAGTGCCATGGAAGAAAATCTATAAAAAGAATTAATAAACAATGCTGAAGAACGATTTTCCCTCAATTCGGCTTACTCTCTTCTTCAGTTTTTCACGAATGAAGGGCTTGAACATATTCCACACGACATTGAACACGAAGGGCTGTTTCACCATATGGACCTCTTTCAGTCTCAACGGCATTGCGTCTTGAATGAAGCTCAAAAGCAACAAACTGAATGAGGGGGTGAAAGATCTCGCTTGTTTCAACCCCAAACCATCATAGTCCATAATTACGACACAGCCTCTGATTTGGGTTTCCGGTTCCAAAACGGCAGCTTCATGGATTAAATAGAACATGCGGAACACTTGATCTGTGGTCACTTTGCTTGGATCCCAATTGCCTGAAAATAAAAAAACAATTTAGACAAGTTATCTAATTACGTCCGGTTGGTAAATATGGTTTTATTTATAAATTTATATAAACAATAATATTGTAGTTCGTGACGAAGAATAATGGAAGATAAGAAACTTTTTGAGATAAGCACGTTGATTTATTTAAATTAAGGGAAAATTTTGAAAATATTATGATTTTTATTATCTGTATGAACTATTCCAGGATGTAAAGTATTATGGTATTAGCCTATTAGCAGACACAATAATTTTTTTAGTTATTTAATAAAAACGTAACTTTTGATCTGTGCAAAAATTGATAAAATTCGAATTGCGGATTTTAGACTAGCGTAGAAAGTTTGCAGTATAATAAGTTAATAAAAAAAAATCGATAAAATGTAGTGTAATAAATATAAAATAATAAAGTGCTACATTTCATTGGGAATTTATTAGGTATACCTACAAAATTTGTGGGAATTTTTCTTTTATGGCAAAAGAGTTTCATTGTAGAAAGATCACTAATTTAGCTCCTAATAATTAGGAAAACCCGTTATTTTATTAAAATTTTTAGCCTAATTTAGTACAATGGTAATATTTTTACGTCTAGATACTTATTATTAAAATTTCCAATTTCAATTTTATTACAATTAACAAAGGAGTTAAAATATTCCGGTTTTTACATTAAAATTCAACGAAATTTTAACTATCAACGGACTGAATCATAAGAAACAAGAAAATTAAATGTTTTATAATTTGTTTAACACAAAAATTCCCTTTTTTAAAAGATTTGCTATAAATTATGTGAAAACGATACATTTATAAAAAAATTTAGCCTGAAGGTCTGTAGACTTTGTAATTAAACAAACATGCATACGAGTATATAACTTTTATATTTATTATTTATATTTATATCATGCAATTATCTTGTTATTAACTATCACTTTGTACATTTAATAATTCTGTGATCAAGTTTAGTTTTCATAAACATTTTTAAACGGTTTAAACAACCAATTTCCAAGTATTACATTCAAAAATATCAGTGATCGGTTTTTTTATAAAATAAAATTGAGTGCACTTAAAAACCGGAACTGCAACTATATGTTTCTGAGAATATAAAATCATACTTACTTCCGCATTTAACGATAAGTACACGACGTCCTTTGTCATCCCTATCCTTTAAAACATTTACAACATCATAATCAGTGAATGCTGTCTTTTCATCTTCTGGTATAAGATTTTCAAGCACTTTTTTATTTTTCACTTTGAATTCAGCAATTCGTTTCATCTGCATATAAAAATAATAAACATATTTATGTATTTATCATTATTTATTAAAAACATATTAGTTTAAAAATAATGTGGAATAAACCGTACCAGTTCGTATGCACTTTTTGCATAAAATTTGCATGGCCTTAAAAAGATCATCAACACATCATCGTTGTCTTCATTAAAATAAATGGTGTCATCGTTTTTCAGTAGTTCTCTTAATTCGGCCAAAGCTTGTTTCACGTTTTCAGGTGTTTCGCGTAATTCTTCTTCAGCGATTCTTCGGGCTTCATCACTGGGTGGTGAAGTATCTAGATTAAATGGGGGTACCATTTTTGACAAATTGTACCACCGTATACACAAAATTCACAATATATTGTATTCACCACACGACGATTATAAAAATACACTGCTTTCTGACCGTCTTTTATAACCTTTTAAGTTCCATTTTATCTTATCCACAATTCCATCCAAAGTTCATAATATAAAATATATAATAATTTTTTTGAATCACAATATTATACGTTTTTATCACGTTTGAGTGTATGAGACAGGGGCGGAACATTGCATTTATTGGTGGGCATAATAATTTTTCTCAAGTAATTTTATTAAAATTAAATTATTATCATATATTGTATTTGTAAAATGGTTTGCGTGCAAAATTTTATTTGTATTATAAAATGATTTATTCAATTATCATTTAATTTGACTAATTTTTTGTTTTGTAATACTAATCGTGTGTAATTTTTTTGTTGTAAAATTGGTTCAATTTGTTTGTCTTGCATAATTACAAGGACTTTGAAGAAAATTTCCTTTATTTATATTATTGTATATTTGTTGTAATTAGTCCACCACTGTACAAACCTATCAGTCGCTAATTATAAACAAGTATTTATTGTTTTTAAAATGCGATAAGAGGAGTTGTTTCATAAGTAAGAATGATAATGTCTAAATTTGAACTACGGCCAGCATTGTCTTGATAATATTTAAAAGATAAGGAAATTCATTTCGATAACGCATAAGTAACGTATCGGTATAATTATGGTATTGGTTATTCATTTGGTTTTTTAAAGAATTATGAAACTTTACGATATATATCTAACTGAAGCTTTAAAAGTCAAGTTCCCCATTGCATGAGTAAATTTTTTTGTATACTTTTTGCGATATTTTAAAGTTCTCAAACTTTACGTACAAAGATCAAAATACAGCTGAGATTCTCCTGTATAATAATAATTAATAATGTATCATCTGTGATGATGATTCAAGCTTAAAGTTCAAAATTATACGGTATAAATGAAATGTGCGTGCATTTCGTGAAATAATTGTTATAGAAAAAAGTAAAAGCGTCTTCAATCAAAGAAGATAGATTTAAAATTCAAATTGTTCCGTACATATAGGTACTGATAAGTGAGGATATTTCCAAAAATTGACATACCCATTACTAAGTGGAAACACCAAAAAGGCACATACAAATACAATCATCGTGAATACATCTACGATTTTTTTCAACTACTCTTTTCGTCCATTATATCAAGTCTAATATTTGATTGAATTTAATTGTTTAATTTGGTAATAATAATTGTGTACAATGACCTCGCTATGTAAGATGGAAAAAGGGCAAATGGAAATGAATATTAATTTAACGAACTAAGAAAAAATTCATACATGCGATAAACAAGTAATGAAAATACATATATCATAATTTTTTTGCAACAAATTATCAATTTATTTTTTATATTAGAAAATAAGTGTTACAAGTTATTTGTTTGTGGAAGAATATTGATGCAAATTTGTATAATTATTTAATTATTATTATAATGATAACAGTTATTTAATTTGAATTTTTAAAAATAATGATTCTGTTGCCATCTACTATTGAATACACGAACGTTTTATCATTTGCTGTAAATTCTTTTGACATTTTACAGTAGTTGTCAATGTCAGATTACGAAAACTAAAAACATTGGTGATTTTACAAATACAGTAATTTAACAACAATTTTTTATTCAATATTAATAAACAGCATATGAATGTAACAACATCAGTTAAATACCAAGTCAACACATTAATTTAAAATGATAGAACAAGAGTTTGTAGAGATAAATCAAATTAAAGGGTTTTTCACATTTTTGTGGAGTGTAAGTAATTTGTTTATAATTTGAATTAATTAATAACAATAATTATGTATTAGTAGACGGTTAGTGACACCTTATTAAATTTGGTTTATGTCCAGTCCAAGGTCCTTCATAAATAAATAAACATAAAACATTACTGTCTAGTCATTTCATAACTTTTGTTTTTATTTTTATAGATTGATTGGCGAGACCCATGGCTTTTAGGGCTTCTAGCATTCCATCTATCTATTTTTATGATGGCACTTTTAACTAGGAATTATGGAAATTTTCAAGCATTGTTATTCTTCTGTTTATGTAAGCATTATTTAATGTTCTTTTAATTATCTAACAATTAAATAATACTGGTTTTAGTATTGTTGGTTTACTTTTCCGAAACTATAAATGAAATAGCATCAAATAATTGGAGATTGTTCTCCAAACAGCAATATTTTGATAGTAATGGCCTATTTATATCAGTAGTATTTTCTATGCCTATTTTACTAAATTGCATCTTAATGGTGGTATGATCTTTATCGCAATTTTATTATCAGTAATATATTACGTTTACGTAATTTTTAGGGAAGCTGGTTATATCAGTCCACACAATTAATGACAAATTTAAAAATAGCCCAGTTAAAAGAGAAAATACGTAAAGAAGAACAAAATAAGAAACATAGGAAATCCGACTGACTATTATATTATACTATACATATTCTGTACTTTAATTAAGAAACAAAAAGCAATTATTTTTTTTAATTTTAGATACGATATTTTATATAATTTACTAACATTGTTTATAGTGCACTAGAAAAAGTGTTTTGTTTTTATTGTTACCGCTGATTAAACGGCTAAAAGTAAGTTTAGAACGGAAGAAATCAAGACTTTAAAGTGCGATAATAAATTTGTCAAATTTTTTTTATGTACACCTTATCAATTGAATTTTGGATCATGCTTATTTATGAACTAGTCATTCGAGAATATATTGATAAGAAATAATGCCATTTTATTGATTTTCTAGTGAAAAAAAAAACATAATTGGGTAATACAGACAAAGAAACGTATGAATGTAAACATATTTTGTTATTGTATACATATTGAGACTGAAATGTATTCAATTTGTGTGGTGATTTTACTAATTAATAAATGCTTTATACAAAATAAAATCGCTTTTTTTATTTAAAAAAAAAAACACCTTGATTGGCTATATGTAAATATTTTTATTTTGTTGGAAATTAACCATACAGTTTTTCACATTATTGTAATATTTACAAAAAAATTTTCAGTAATTTTACGTTGTGCATAATTATTTTAGTATTTTTATTCGTGTATAATAAATAGCTGTGAAATATGTTTAATTATTTGCAAAAATTCAAATACACACTGAAGAAATTGTATTTTTTTTCCATAAAAAGGCAAAGGACGGGAAGCAGGACGGTGCACACAGCATTTTCAATAATTAAAAAGAAATAATTCATGTTCAATACAAAGTTATCTCTACGTTATTAGTTCTTAGAAGCATTATACAATACATTATTTTCCATTTAAGTGAACAATTTTTATAAACTAGAAACTATACAAATTGTTTTTCTTGTTAAATCATTTTATATAATATTGATCTACAAACAATTTATTACTCTTCTCTTCTAATAAAATTTTATATATAAGAAACTAACAAAAAAATACGTACAGCTAAGTACAGTACTAGGAAAACAACTAATTTATGGATATTTTATTAAATTACCATTGACATTGTTGTATCACACTCAATTTTTATATAATTTTTAACAATTATTACGATTGTAAAGCATGTTATATATTTATAATTAATTTATATTTAACATATAGGAATGTGGTGCTCGTTTCATTATTTTTCTTTGGAAAAAAACACTCTGTAACTGCTTTACGTTGTATACAGGATGTATCAATTCAGCGAAGTAAAATGCGGCTGTGAAACACCCTGTTTTAAACTAAAAAAAAACAACATGTACACAAACTCTACACTTAAATGCTATTTTTTGCGCTTCAACCAAGTACTCTACTAAAGAAATACGGATAGAAGGATCGTCGTTGTGGGCGAGTTAGTTGTCTTTGACGATTTGGTCTTGGCTGAGCCTCTGGCTCTGGTTCCAAAGTTTCCGACGACGATTCCATAGTTGGTGTGAATTTTGTAATGCTTTTCGTTTCACCCAGTAACGATTTCGGTAAAAATTGTTCCTTCATCAGCATTGATTCGTCGGCAATTTTACTGTTTTCAGCTGCAGATGGAATAATTTCACTGTCATTGTTCACTTCTTTGGCTTTTATGTTGAGTAAGTCAATTTTTGGATCAATAGGTTTCAGCGTAGTGCTTATTATTTCAGCTAACGGTGTAGTTAATGTACTGCTAGGAGAATTTTCGTTTTTAGTTTGATTCATTTTGGAATCGTAACGTTTTGTTGTCACAACAAATGTATGATTTTTACCAATTTCGCTCAATTTTATTTCAATATGTTGATGTTGGTAATTATTTAAGTCATTTGTTACTGTATTATCAACTTTTGTTTGTACATTATTCTCCAATTCATTTGTACTTTCGATAAATGGCAATTCTTTTCTATTTGTGCGATTTAATATAATGGATGTGTCTGAAATAATTGGAAATAATTCCATTTCTTTTGTAAGATTTTGCGCTCCTTCATTATTCATTGATTCTGTTGTTAAAGCATTGACTGTTTTATCGCCACCCTTAATAATACTCTGCCCACCCTTTCTTAACGATTTCGGTAAGTAATTCGCTTTCTTCGGATCGGCATTCTTGTAAATATCCTTTTTTGGCAGTTTTTCCGCATTTTTAATTGACTTATTTGTAACAAATGACTTATCATCATTTGGTGTTTCCTTGTGGAAGGCAACAGTTGTGTATATTGTTTCCGAGGGCTTTGTTGTTACATGAGATGTAGACGATTTGTGTTGTGCTTCCTTAATGTGATGAATTGAGGCGATATCTTTTGGTTTCGTGTCATCTGTTACAGTTTCATTTAATTCTATTATATCGAACATTGTGCCTATAAAAATAACGAACATTTTATAACAAATTATGATTATTTTCAAAATTGAAAACGCCAGGCTTTTTAAATATTCGCGTGGTATAAATTTCAAACTAAAATTTATTAATTAAATCAAAAATATCACTAAAGAATTTGCTAAATAAAGGAATGCATTTATTATTTTACTAAAATGAGAGAAATTTGCTATTTGATTATGAAATTTCATTGCTTTACGTGATATTTAATATATTTGAACAATAAATTGAATATTAATATTTATTTCCTGATAGTCTTTAAACGTGAACTATTTAGAAATTTATCATTCCACAAAAACCGCATCTAAATTATTATACATCCAATATCTTGTGTAAGCCATTTGAAAATATTTAATGATTACCATTTTCGATAATGCTGAACAATTGTCCCTGGCTAATGGCACTGGGAAATTCGCCCTGTACACCACTATCTTCCACATTGTCCACCGATGTAGCCACAACTCTGGCATCTGTGGTTGCAACCGTTTCACTAACAAATGTTTCCGCTTGTTCTTCGGTTTGACTCACATCACTGGCCACACCACCAACAATTCCAATTTCTTGTATTGTTCCCATTGTACTACTACCATCGGTAATCAATTTATCATTTGTTGTTACACTTGCATCTAAAGTCACGTCTCCACTTTCTATTGTTGTCGTTATTCCGGCTTCTGTATCGTAATTTGTTGGCAAATATGTAACAATACTCGGCGGTGTACTGCCACCACCGAAACGTTTTATTTCTTTTGTGCTGCGACTTAAATCGGTGGTGGTTTTTGTTGCAACAGGACTTAGAGTGTCTTCAGTTTCGCGACGATGTCGTGTTGGCATACCGTAATCCGTGTCTATTGTATTCGATGTCCATATCCAGGGCTTTGTCGTTTTGCTGTTAAGGGAATTGTCATCTGATGTGGTCGCTGAAGCGGTAGATAGTTCAGGAACGGTATTATTATTTGAGGAAATTGAACTGTGATTTGATTTCTCCTCAAAGTCATCATGACTTATTGAACAAGTTAGTTGCTTTAAAATTTCTTCACGGTCCTGCAAAACAACACCGTCTCTTAAATGATTAAATATTAAATTAGTTTCTAAGAAAAAAAATAAGTTGATTTTTTTTTAATTCAATGTCTTTCTCCCTAGTTTCTTTTTCCCGTCTTGTATTAATTACATTAAATCGCTTATCTTTACAAAAGCCAGTCGGGGCTGAAGGTTTTTCTCCAATTTGCGCGTAAAAAAACTTTCATGAAGAAAAACCACTTAGGTTCTTCTATCTAAAAATTTTATACTGTAATTAACGGGCCAACAAGAAAATTAAAAGTGCAATATTTAAAACTAGTGAAAAAATACAGTCATTCACTACTAATACCAACAAGGGTTCCGTTTTTTTGTTGATTAAAATGCCGTATTGTGTACAATTTTGGGTAGTAAAAAATTGTTTTCTTTCATTTCTACGTCTCCTAATTTATACGAAATTGTTTTTCTTTTACCCCCTTTATATATAAGTTTGCTTTCAACCAAATAATGTTATTAGGCTGCAGGCAGATCGTTTTTGCTCCACAAATTTCTTTTTAAGTATACAGATTTTTTTCGGGGGCGGTTTTGAATGATGCACAAGAAACTCGGGTATACTTTAATGTTTTCGAGTTTTTTTCTTGTCAATATTTTGTTCTATTCCCATAGGTAATAATAATAAAAGAATGAATTGGAAATGGTATTTTACGATATTTATGTCGACAATTTTATTGCTTTTCAAAATACGTATAACAGAAATATATTAGAATTGTTATTTCGGTTATAAATAGAAATTAATTTGAAATAGGTAGATCATAAATTGTCGCATCAATCTTATGTACGATAGAAATCGTAAAAAATGCATTTTTTTCTGTTTGGCGGTGAATAGGGGTGGAATTTCGTCCAAATATAATGAATCAATGTCAACAGCATTTCAACAAAAATTTATTCTATATTTTTGTATGTGTTCGTTGAAAGAAATGTATAATTTTGATTCAAGATGCGCCCACACAAAACTTACTGCATTTCCTTTGCAAGCGATCCTTTTTGTTCCATCTAAACCACAGTCAGACGTGAGTTCCAATGCCGAATGTTCCGGAATATATAATACTGTCAAAGAGGGTAGTTCGGTGAGGAGGCATCCACGAGCCCCCATCGCCCAAGTGGGAACTAATAATATAAAAAAACAGCACAGAAAATCCGTTAATGGCATGAATAAAAACATAATCTTGTTGTTTCTAAGTGTTTCACAACACAGAGAGAAACTTTAATGATCTTTTGCATAATAAATAAATGCATATTACGTTGTAATTGTACGAAAATGTCTCCTTTAGTTCGAATTTCTTACACTATTCTAGAATGGAATTGTTGAATAGTTTTTGTTAGTTCAAATTTACTTACTTGGTAATTCGCATATGAAAGCGGCCACATCTGGTCCACCGCAAGATTGCGCTTTCCACAAGAAATCGGCTGCTGGGTCCATTACCACACATTGTGGGTCGGTACCTAATAATGGTATAGCTTCCTGCCAGTGTCCATCGCCACTCAACTGACGAAAATCGCTACACATACAAACACAGAATTATTATTACGATGTGTCTATTGTAGTTTTACAAAATTTGTGCATTAGAAACACAAAAGGAAATAATTGCGTTACTTTAGAAGTTTTCCTCAACGAGTTTTCTTTATTTTATTTGAAACACTTCTCGGTTTTATATACTTATACTTATTCAAGAAAAAACCTTTGTACTTGTACAGCAAGTTAAAAAACCTATGATAAATAAGAACCTGGTGATAAATTTATATTATATTGGTAATAAAATGAAAAGCTCTTTTAGATTGTTACAAGAATTTAATAGGATCAGAAAATAAATATGATGCAAAAACATTATAATAAGGCTTTATGTTGAAGTGTAATTAAAATTATCCATTATTTGCAAACATTATTGGATTTTTGTTAAAATCTACTCACGTCCAACTAAAGTTTGGTCTTTCGCTCGTCCTGGATAATCCAATCCATACATTATCAGTGATATCCAATTCTTTCAAATACGCCCTTATGGCGTCATACTGTTTCGTAGTATCGGCTGGAATGAAAATAAATTCAAAACAATTTTAATAAGCCAATTTTCAAATTGATAATAAAGTTACACGCTATATACATAGTAGCATTTTGCTTATTATTTTCAAATGACAAATGAAATAACCATATGCGGACATGAAATTATTGGTAGGATGGAATATTAAAAGCAATACGCTGTTAATATGACTCTATCAAGTAATTCATCCATATCCATATAACGGATGTACGACTAATTAATGTTAGCGGTCCGTAAAATAAACTTTGCCGTATAAATATATCGACGTTTGTGTATTTGTAATAGTGAATCCTCTCTACCTCTATCAGATTTGTTATATTTCGATTAATAAAAGATTTTTAATCAGTACTGGAATATACGTTTTTGCGCCTCCGTCCGTATTTAGTCGTTTTGCAATCGCGAAAATCGTCTAGAAACTGCGTTTTTCCTGCCTAGGCAGGCAAAATGAAATCTAGTGCAATTTACGTTCCCACTGATTCAGAAAATGAATTGATTTGACAGATGTCAAATGTGTCAAGTCGAAATATTGTTTATTAAATTAATTTTTTATTTAAATAATTATTGTCGGCGCAAAAAATATTGTGTTTTATGCGTCTAGAAACTCTTTTGCGAGTGTTCGTACATTGAGGGCCTCGGCCTGCGGCCTCAGCCCTCAAAAAACTCACACTCGCAAAAGCTCAGTTTCTAGCCTTATAAAACAAATAACTATTTTGTACAAACTCTCATAAATTTCATCAAATCATCGATACTGTAACGAATATAGTGCTGCGAGATGAAAAATTGGTTTTAATTTATTTATTGATGATGGATACGAAAAGTTCACATTAATTGACAATAAAACGTAGACAGTATTATTGAAATTTATCTAAACAGAGTATATGAAAAGTGAATTCTTTGTATTCTTGTCAGTTTTCCGTATCTAATAAATTTTTAATGTAATTTAATTAAACTGTTTCGCAAGAAAATTTTCTACCATAATAGATTTATATTTATATTATGGGGAAAAGGGGCGAAACAGACAACTTTATTCTACACTTTATATATAACACAATACCCTCTTACAATATTGTCCATTATTAAACTGTCACAGATTGTGCAGAAGAAAAAACTTTCCCACACGTAAAATAGAAACAGACTGTTTTCACCTTGATTCCAATGGGGGATGTTCCAAACCACCACCTTAGACAACGAAATAAATAAAAAT
>SSSI01009640.1:0-23327 GCA_004796505.1 Oryzaephilus surinamensis
ATTGACAATTCCGTTTTTTACGAAAGAAATTTGTAAAAAAGGGACGATAAATTTCTTAACTGTTGTTTTAACAAAACTTCAATTTGATTTAACAGTACAGCCAGTTTTTCCGTTCTCCTTTCTCGCTAATCAAATTAATTAACACACTTGAGAAAATGAACTCGTAAAAGCTTATATTCGACAAATAAATAAAGTAAATCTCTCTTTACGTACGATAAAAACGTATATATTTATGTACGACATTAAATTTACCATTAAAATGTCGAGTTTCGCCTCATACAATGATCTCAATAGGGTAATTAGTTTTAATTATGTATTTTCTTAAACTTAAATTTTCGTACATACAATGTAATTAAAGTCTTAATATTTGTCATATTTTACATGAATTATGACATTAAGTGTAATTTTACATAGATAAAACGAAAATATACTTTTGAAGGCATACAATTTCCTTTTTTATCGATTCTTTCACTATTTATAGCCCTTATTATTAATATACTAAAACTGTAGAGTTTATTGAACGTTAATTGCTTTTGTAGAAATATTTTTATTAATACTTATTCCGTATTTTATTACAACCATTTATTGTTTGGAACTGTTTTTACATCAACAAAACAACATCAATTAAATGTATGTCAAATTAAAAGAATTATTTTATCAATAAAATATCGAAAACTTACCGTAAGTCATTTTGCGGCCGGTATTCATACTGTTTTTTATATAAATTCGAAATAAATGTGATTTAAACGAAATTCACCGTTGATTCTTCACAAAAATCACAACGAAAATAACAAATTCCGTTGAAATTTATTTGTTAATGTTTTTTTGAAAATTTACTGATGCGTTTTACAATAATATTTTCTTTTTTATTTGACGAGATGCCGTCTCCACCTGTTCAGGTAAAGAATGTGTGTAGTGTGGCGACGCCCTGGCTTCAACTCCACGTTTGACAGGGGCGTCGCGACGCCAGCCTGCGCATCACAACACTGTGTTCAAAGTGGGCTTTCATTAAACATATGTATATATAGTCGTGCGCCTCTATCTAAAGTATAATTTTCTATATGCATATTAGGTGGTTATCAAACAACCTAACATATTCGTTGTTTTATAACGTATAATAACAGGAAAAAGGGGGGAGGCGCCCCATTTTATTCTAAATTAAGTTCATAATGTCGATACAAAAAACATTCTATAGGCCTTTTTATGGGTATATTAAATTAGGAAAGTTTTAATTTAATATACAATTAATTTACATTTTTTTTATTAAGCATTTTGGTTTTATTCAAATTTGTATAATTTCCTACTTATTTAGTGTCTAATTATTTATATGTGGTTTCAATGCTATATTTTTTCTATATTTGAAAAACTAGAACTCAATGTTGTTGTTATTTAGTTAATTTCCCTATTTTCAGTCACATTTGTAGTATGAGGCGCCAATTAGGACTTTAATATACTCTGATAATAGAAAAATATCTTTAATCTCTTTTGAATGTTTAAAAATAAATTTATAGATTTCTTCTTTTTCTAAAATCCATTCCAAAATTGTTAAAAGATCGATTTAAATATAAAACTAATGATTAAGTTTTCTGTCACTTTCTAAAAATATTGCAAAAGAATTAAAATTATGTTAACGAATCACATTTGTAGTATGAGGCGCCAATCAGAACTTCAATATACGTTGATAATAGAAAAATTTCTTTAATCTCTTTTAAATGTTTAAAAATAAATTTGTAGATTTCTTCTATTTCTGAAATCCATCGCAAAATTGTTAAAAGATCGATTTAAATATAAAACTAATGATTAAGTTTTCTGTCACTTTCTAAAAATATTGCAAAAGAATTAAAATTATGTTAACGAAATACAATTTGGGTGAATTGTCACAAATATTTTTTAAATTTCATAAATGTATTTGAAAATATTCGATTCAGTCCTATCGGCGAATATTCGAAACAGTGGCGCCCAAATTCAAATTTAAAAATTACTGCTACAAAACTAATAAACCGCCTCCGGTATACACGACCTTGCTAAACCACCCCCTCGATAGAGATATTACGTCAGTGATCCTCTTTTTCACACGTTTTATTTGATGTGCGTACGATTTCTAAATGAATTTTCTCCTGTTAATATTTACACAATAACACACACCCAATTGGATTTTTATTTGCAAAAGAGATCCATTCGGTGTTTTATATAAATAGGACACGTTTAATAATTATAATTGGATTTTCGTTTTAATTTTTCAAAGAAAATTCTTTTATTAATTCCCTACAAACATATTAAATTTCAAATACACAACCATGGTGTAATAAAAATAAAAAATGTTGCTCGTTAAAAAGTTTTCCTTTACATTGTTGTCAATTTGTTGCAGACAAATGTAATACTTTTCCAATTTCTCTGTGAACAAACAAAATTGCAGCTTCTCTTCGCCATAATAACCCGAAAAGTTGAATTGAATAATTACAAAATCCGGATATTCTGGCTTATACATTTCAGTCTGAAAATCTGTATTTCTGTAGGATATAAAATAAATTCCAATTTCACCTTGTGTTGCACACAAACACATCAAATCAGCCACCACCGCCGCCGCCACCGCCAGTACGACAACAAAGGGGATAAAGTCTGGTTTAAATGACATTTAATCTAATAAAATCAGCAATGTCAACAAACGCCCTGACCTATAATAATACCATACATGTTCAACATTTCATATCCCAGCACTTATTATTGGTTCTAAATGTTTACGACCATTTAAAACGATAAATTATATAATAACGCCGCCACCACCACCACCGCCCCTTCAATAAATTTATACCGCATATATAAATTTTACATTTAGTGACATTCGAAGGTATTATCTTGTGTGCCACTTGTCTTTAGGATGTAGCACACATTTTAACTTTAATGTAGGAGAAATAATGGCCAGCAGGT
The DNA here is from genome assembly GCA_004796505.1 of Oryzaephilus surinamensis. NCBI lineage: Eukaryota > Metazoa > Arthropoda > Insecta > Coleoptera > Silvanidae > Oryzaephilus > Oryzaephilus surinamensis. The sequence continues at coordinate 2,929 of SSSI01009640.1, forward strand.
CGAAAATAAAGGGAGTTCTACTCGTCTCCGCAAATGGACCATATGCGGTTCAACGATCATTAATATCATTATTTCATAAATTGGGATTAAGACAGTTATTGTGTTTCTTGAAAAATTTTTAAAGGGTCGTTCCTCTACTAACGATTCACATATTTATGAAATAGTATAATACCAAGGAGAAGACCTAATGCTTTTAGATATTTCCAAATATTTGAAATAGTTTTTTCTCTGGGAAGTCTTTATGGAAACTGTAATGGTTTTGGTAGCAAAGGACTGCGATTTTAAAATCAAAAATCTTTAAGTGTCAAACAATCGATTGTTTACTTTTCAAATTTAGATCTAAATGATTCCGACCGATCAAAATTCGAGAATCGTTTTTCTGATAATTACAATATTTCCAATTTCGATGTAATATTCAAATTGAATTTTCGAAACGAAACGTTTCAAACTGAACCAAAAGTTGTTCGCCGAAGAAGCGAGTAAAATTTTCATCAGCTACGTGCAAGTCCAAGACGTTGTCAAGTTAATTCGCAAATTAGAACATACTGGCGGAGGCTTTCCACAAACATAATTTCATTTCAACCTCCAACTCACCCAACATAAGAACGTTTTTACCTGAAATGCGTTCTACTCACTATCAGACAAGCCATTTCCTGTTCAACAGTCAAATAAAATTTTCGATTAAATTCCACTGTTCCATTGATTTAGTGCTATTTTTTCTCACAGCTGGCAATGTACAGATATATTGCTATCTAGAAAATTTCCTTCTCCATTTTATGGAATATTCAGCTTTTGATGTTGAAGGTTTTCTATCAATTTTTTTTGAAATAAGAAACAAATTTCCTATTTGCGGATAAAAGTTCTTTGGCACAGTAAATTTTGGTCTAGATTTAGTTCGAACAAAATTCAGAATTTGAATCTGAAAAATTATTTCTTACAGGAAATTTGCTACATCATTCAAGTCTAGCAATTTATACTTTGTAAACTTTTGTTATTATAATCTTTGGAGTCATCTCTGGGGCTATAATATTTTATCACAACGTAAAAAAAATTACTAGACTAGATCAGTATATCGATTTCCTTTCCTAAAATAATATTCTAATTATCGACATTTTTTCATCCACCAACAAATGTAATGGGCTATTTTTTGATTATATGGCATTGCACTAACTTTGTCAGTGTTTCCAGAGGTGTAACTCAGAAATTTAGAAGATTCATTAATATAACATAAACCACTACTGCAAAAGCTAGGTCTTCCTTTGTAATTCACAAGTTCTTTAAAATGTATGAGTATTCCAAAAATGGGTAAAAATTGTTAAGGAAATAAAGACTTTTTGAAAATGTGCACACAATCAGCCTCTGTGCACTGACGTCACATATCGATTTTAGACAGTTTGGCAGAGGTAACGGGGTCAATCTACAATCCCCTATCCAACATTGAGAGAAAAGAGGAAAACCCCTGGTCCTTTTTATTTTATTTCATTTGCCATACTATTCTAGGATAACCCTAGCCTACCCCACGACTTATAAAAGAAAAGTTATATCAGCTTTCATTTTTATTATTTTCTTTTTCAATTACGTATATATCTTTTGAGAGATTATATATTTACTTTATAACTTTTTCTATATGCTTTTTTTGCTTACTTCACAAAGTAGAATAAAATTAAAAGAAAGAAAAATACATAAACGAATTTAGTAAATAAAAGATAAATTCCCATTAATTTAATTTGAAAAACAATTTCCTTTGAGAATTTTATATCAATTTAATATTCATCCTGTTTACGAAAAAAACTTAACGTAAAAAATCAATTACGAAACAAATTACTTCACAGAGGGCAGCAGTTGGTAATTTTCCGGTTTTTCCTTTACAGTTTTCCTGCATGCGACCATTATAAGTACGGCATTTTCCTCTAGGTGGCGCACTGAGTATTGCATCGTTGATGGCATTGGAACACTTTAAGAATTTTAAACAGTTGCTATCGATTCTCGTTCAAAATTGAAATGATAATTGGCGGACAATAAATCATTTCGTATATCGATACAGAACTCAATCTTGACGGAGGGTGTGTGTTTTTTGCAAAATGCAAAACTTTATGACTTTGAAACAAAGTAACAGCACCTGGGCCGCTCGTAAAAATCAAATCTAGATCGCTACCAGCACACAAATTATTCATTTATATGCGGTATCAAATGTCTGTGTAATAATTTTATGGCCCTCACTTGTACAGGGCAGTTCTTGTGACAATAACTTAATTACGGAGTTTGTGCGTAAAATAAATGGCTGGCTGGCAAAATCCTATCCTTAAGATGGTCTTAATTAAGACTTTTGGGCTCATATTTAGCGTTCTGATTATGTAACACAGTCTTCATGTTAACGTCAACTATAATGACCCCCACCTAGCAATTTTACCGTCTAAAACGACAAAAACTGGCAGGGGGGTTGAGTGGAGGGGGGATATAGATGACTTTTCACACAATCGCACTGTTGGTGTCAAATCACCCTGTATACTTTAGCTAATAATAATGTTTTTGTGATGCTTTTAAACATATTTTTATTTCGCCTGTGAACACGTACACAACAAACGCCTGTTTAGTATTTTTTTCTTTAATTTGCTCAGGAAAAGGATCTCCTCTCATTACCATTATTATATTTCATCAGTATATAGGGAAAAAGGCAGTTCGAATGCAAAATACAAAAACGTGCACGGGTAGTAAAAATTCAATTAGGATCCGAACAACTTTAGCATATAATATGTTGTGTATTAAGGAAACAGAAAAACAGTATAAGGGATAATTTCACAGAGAGAAAAAATAGTAATACTTTTAGTTACTTACAAAGGTTTGCGGATTTTTTTGTTGAAAATCTTGATGTTTGCCTTAAAAAGCCCTTGCTGAAACAAAGAAGAAAAAACATAAATTCGATTTTTATGCCAGAATAAATAAATAAACATAGAATTGATGTAACAACATAAATTCATTTTCTATTATGTTGTTGATTATTTTATGAAATATGCTTGGAAATATGGGTAAAATTTTAGTATAATAAAATGGGATTATAAATATATGTGTGGGTTGTCGCACGGATTTGTATCTATTAATAATCCAATAATGTTAGAGTTTTCAGTTACAGTATACAATATAATGGGGAAAATGGAAACGTTAAAACAAATATGTATTAATAATAGAGAGGGCTAATTAAACTAGGCTAAAAGCTGGTTCATTATGACACGATATATTACTTTTATATCGATTAACGCAGGAAAAGAAATAACAGTAAAATGGCTTTGTTGAGTTCCAGAAAATTTTCTTTGTTTTTCCATTAATTATACATATGTAGTTATTACTTATACTAGAAAAGTACGAGTGAAAAACCATTTTTGTTACTAATGAATTTAAAAAATAAACGCTTTATGTTTCCTTGAAGTTACAATTTAATTTCAACTTCTCTGCCACTATGAAAAAATTTCCTATAGAACTAATATCTCAGCAAATTAAAATTCTTGCAACAAGATTTTTATGAAGAACCAAATTATTGAAACATTAAGTTGACGTCAAATTATATCCGTGTAGTAAAACACAAATAATTTCGAATAATTGATCTTTTGCAGTCCCTTTTCACCATTTTCCTTCCATTACTTCTGGAAAAAACTGCTCGTTATAAATGTATGAGAAAATTAAAACACAAAAAATTTTCATTATGGAAATCGGTCCGAATGAATTTAAATGTAAAAACCATTTAACTGTTATATCATCTGGCAATGTAATTTTACAGTTTTTTGATGTTCGCCGCCCCCACACACAATAATACCATTATTTGCAATGAATTATTGATGTATACATGCAATTGATAAGTAATTTGTAATATGCTTTTCAATTTTCATTCAGTTTAATTGAAAATCTATAACACGGCTTTTATCAAAAATGAATTCACGATTGATTTACTACAAAACTTAATTATGTTATGTAATATTTGTGTTTGTATTTATAAACAAACACAATGTGTATTTAAGATAATTAAATTAGTAAAAGTGTCCTCACAAAATTATTTCCTTTCTGGCTTAATGAAGTCATTTTCTATTTACGTAAAGGACAATTTATACAATTTGGCTTTTAGCACACTGTCCTTGTAATTAACAATTAGGTTTCTGATGTTTTGCACAAAATGTCTTAACTTTCTACTATACACAACTCGAATTAAGTTGAATAAATTAGTTCTATACATTACAAACTTATATAAAGTTGATTTTCCTATTACCTGTTACGAATTTTTTATTACTATTTTACTTTACGGTTTCTCTCATGCAAATGTCTACATCTAAAAACGAATAGTTTTTCCCATAGTCTTAATTAAGTTTTAATACAAAGTCTAATTACATTTTTCTTTAAATTAAACTCTTAAATTGGATGAAGTGCATTTGAATGGTGGAAAATCTTTTCTTCCATCCAATCTTTTATTTGTTTTCAAAAGTCAGGTGGAAAAGTCTATCTAGAAAGTTAATGATGCGAACTTCTGCAATTGATTTGTATTTTTTTTCTTACTCCTTGCTGAATTCTTCGAGTCTTTTAATTCGAGAATTGATTCCAAATTAAAAATTTAATTGCATTGCACTAGAATTGTATTCTAAACGGTTAAATAGATGAGTCGTTTAAAATTTTTTACAAAATATGAGTGTTATGAATTAAAGTGACACTTTGAAAAATTTTTGCTGGTCTTGCAATATTAACTATCTTTTCCAACCAACTGTTGGTTCGTTGTGAACTTGTACGATAGGGAAAAACATGTTTACAAAACATTTGTAATTTACTCTGAAAAAACAATATTTATTTTAGAAGTATTTTATTCGTTTTATCATATAAAAGCGCCAATCTCATGTATGGCGTTTTTAATTGACTGAAAAAGAAAACACAAATTATTAACAAAATTTTTATTATTCCACATATACAAAGACAACAAATTTCCTGTTACAATTTTAATAAAACTCGTCCGTATGGGAAAATTTTACCCAAAACACAAACGACTTTAAGTTTTGTTTAACGTATTTTCATAAATTCTATTTCCTTGCAAAATTAAAATGCTCCAACGGAAATGGAGAACAAGCTCAACTTTTTACTACTATAGTATTATGCATTTCACTTTACTAGTTATGATACAAAAAGTTTTCTAAGTGGTTTGACGAAACTAATTTTAAAGGTACTTCATCTATTATGTGGCAGCGACGAGACCAAATGGCATTACTAATAAAACCGAAATGTGTGGTCAATGAATTTTCACACAGAAGAATCTTTTTCTCATTGAATTACCCCAAAATTTTATTGTAACAAAATGTTTCGAAAAGGGTCGAAATTAAACCATCCTTAAGGGCACACCGAAATGCTACCAAAAATATTAATGTTTGAATATTAAATTAAAAATATTAAGGTGGTATTCCTTATATGTGGCCCCATCTGACAGCAAAATACAGCGGTAATTCAATTTTAAACTAATAAAACTAAAGTTGTTGTTATACAGTAAGATTTTATTGATGAAAGTGCTTCCCACATTGTTTGTGAAAAGTTTTTCGCAACCGCCCCCACCATAAAACTGACATCTTTTAGTCATTCGTACAAGTCGGTCAAGTTTGATAAAGAAACGCGTTCAATTGAAACGAATCCTGAAATGAAGTTAATGATCCTGCTAACATTTTGAGACGTTTCCCTTGTCACTCACACTTTACGGTGGATCGACATCCAAAGCTACAACACACAGCCACCCTCGCCGCCCCCTAAATCCACCCCCACTGGAAAATAAATGATACCGACAAGAGGCTAGTGTGGCAGTACGATGCGGTTTCTCACATCTGTGTCTTAACTTTTTTCTATACTAAAACTAAAAGTTAACTTACTTTATTATTTCCACGAAAATATATATTGGAAACAATTTATGAACGTTGAACGTATGTAATTTTTCAGGTGGTTTTTTTTTATTAGAAAATAATCGTATTTGCAACGGTAAGCTTGGTGAAAAATTTTTTTCCACTGCTCGTAAATTGTATTAGTTTTTTTCTTTTGGATAGGAAAAAGTTTAATAATTAAACTGTGATATGTGTTGGTCTGTTTTGTTGTATACCTACCGTTAAATTTTAAATTTAATTAGTTTTTAACCACTCAGAAACTGACCCACAGTTTCGGGCTCAACTAATATGTACTTGAATTATTTACAATTATATTTTATACAAAATATACTTAGAAAACGTAGAAATATACTTGTGCGCTTATAAATCTCTAAACAAATCCATTAATTCACGTTCTTGTTGAATAAATTATTGTGAAAACAAAATGTCACAAGAATTTACACACTGTGTATTTGCGAGTTTTCTGTGCATGTAGCGGAAAATACGTGGTGACCATTAAATATGAAAATTGTAAGTGGATTTTTTAGTGTCATTGAAAAGAACATGGAAAATAAATTTAATTTAAAAAATATAGTTAAAGTAGCAGTAGTTCAGAACAATTTTTAACCCTAAGGATAGAAAAAACACGTTTTAACCGCAAGGTTAAATAAAATGCGTAGTTTTGAGTAAATTAAATAAAAACAAGAAATTCTTCACCACAATACTAGTATAGAATGTTAAAATTTACGTAAACTTTTTCAGCAATACATCCTTAATACACTAACACAGTAAATATTTGGCGTAATAAATTTTTTTTTCCGAATTGGGCTCGTTTCATAAAAATATTCTGCGTATAAATATAGAATTTTTCGTTAATATTTTAATCTTGACCATGATGTATGAGTACACAAACATAATTGACACAATCGCCCATAATACGTCAGATAATTATCATCGTCCATATTGTAGGTATGATGCATGATCACTTTGTTAGATTAAGAATAACGACCCTAACACAAACCATTAACGCATTAAGCCCATTTATTCATCCAACAAAACACAAACTCATTGTATATATTATTATGTGGGTACGTGACGTAAATCACACCTGAATATCAATTTTTACAACAAGTAGGTAACTATAAAAAATTAATTCCTATCAAATTAGAAAATGGTATTTTTTACAAACTTATTTCAGACATGCTAAAATGTAATAATCTGAAATTGTACTCTTAAAATCCATTTTCAGTGGTAATGGATTTTGCCACAGGAGTGAATATTAAACGATTGTTGGAAAGTTGATCAGATATAAAAGGCAATAACTAAGAGAGATATTCCATTCTGCATGTAATTGCCTTTTTGGTTGTTTTCGTACTGTAAATATTGCGTGTATCATTGACAAACAACCATCCCCCTAAAGCAATAATAGTTGAACTAGTCACGTGCTAGGATAACTGCTGTTGTGACAGTGTTTATGAACGATTTCAGTTGTAATTATCTAGATTGAAAGGATCTAATCAGAAATTTATGGATCACACTTGAATTTGAACCAATTTACATCAATTACAAAACATTTAACACTATAAATATTTAAAAATTGTAAGTATATGATTTGTTGAAGAAAAATTGCTTTCGCATCGCTTTCCCTTTCAATCTTTATTGTAATTTTCCGATTAAGATGCAGGACACACAATTCAACAACTACATTTCAGAAGTAGAGAGAGAATTTATGGACGAGTGTGCAAGTATTCGTTCCTCTAAAAGTGTCATAACCCTTGGCCCTTTACAAAAGCCTTCCTAAATCCCACTATTGGCCATATCCTGATGACCTTCGATCCTCTATGCCCAACAAACCTTCACGTATACACATCTTCACTATTGTTAACATAGCAATAGTAAGAGCTTTAACGCAATATAACCTTTCTTATCTGTTTGGAAAAAGCCAAACAAGAAAACATCGGAAAAATTGCTGTATCATGAAATCTTTTCTTAGATTTTCAAATCGACATCCATTTATCGAAAAACAAATCGCTTAAGAAGTTAGGGTTAAATTTTAATTAAAGTTAAAGGCATTTGTTGGATTTACCCATGATATAAAAGTATCAAAGGGCTAGTTACATATTTTCTTTAATGACTATTTTAATTCAGCTTTAAGTTTTAAAGCAAATAACCTGTTTAAATCTTGATTTAATTTGATTGATTGACTGTAGGATTCAAAGAAATGGAGGTCAAAAATAATGATCTTGGAACTATTGCGTTTTTAGCTTTCAGAAAGAATTAAGAAAAAAATTTCAGATTTAACTGACTTTTCTAGTTTTAAAATAGTTTATATTTACTACACCATAAAATATCAAACTAATTCTCCCAAATGCTGTTATTACATCTAATTTCCTTCTAAATGACTCCATTTGCATTCAACATTAATTGAATATGTTAACATGTTTTCTATGACAATCCAAATAGGAAGAATTCTAATGTGAATTCCATTGTGTGAAAAAAATTTAGTGCAGACGTGCTTTATCTTAGACAAGTGCCCCACTGAGACGATAACACTAACGAGTCCTATACTATCTAGGGTACAAAGGAGTGCCAAAGGCAGCCTCATAATAGTTTTCCCCTTGATTAGAACACATATTACGTCTATTTTACTAGTTATCATTCATTCACAGCCTATACTGGGGTACATTTTCTTTGTACGATAATATTATCATCATCGTCATCTAGAACAAAGAGATAACATTTTGCTATATGGAGTTGAAAAAAAACTTGCTCCAATAATAGAGTGCAAACAACAATTAAATTCCAATAAAACTTGAAATGGTATACAATGAAACTGAATGACCTGTAATAATGAAGTCTTGCATTAGTATATAGTATAGACGATATTCGTGTCTCCATGATACTAGTAGATTGTAGAAACTTAATTTTGCTTTTAGCCATATTAGGAGCTGTAGCAGCAAATATTGGAAAAAGATAAAGTAAAGTGTGTTTGGCGTTTTGATAATGGTAGCAGTTTGTCGCCCTTTTTAAATTTCCGACGCAGGAAAAATAATACAAAAGTGAAATGAAAAAAAATAAACATTTTAACTTTCAAGACCAGATAGTGTATACGTTGTATCAAATATATTTGAGAGGAAACAGTGGCATTGGATAAAAAGTCTCAAATTAAGTTCTTCTATCTTAAATAGGCTATTCTTGAAGTATGGATTTCAAAAGGTTTCAAGCAGTAACTATTCATTTAGAATCAGAAAGAGAGAAAATCGATTTCCTGAATTTTGAAATACCGAATAATTGATCAACGACTTTATTTCCTTTGTAATTATTAAAACAAAAACCGGACATCCTTAACAAGATCTAATCTTATATGAATTGCATGAGGAAATTTTTCGTGAAAATATTATCCATTTTGTTCCATTCAAAAATCCCCCACATAGAGAGATGATAATTGCGTAAAGTCTTAATGCTGGGACTATAAAATTGTTGATGTTATTATTATAATGGCATCATTTCCTTACGGTATTTTGTTGGCGTCCCAAGTCTTGCTTATGCGATGGCCATTAAAGCTTTAGCACACTCTAATTTAACTATATTGTTGCAAGGGATAACCAAAAGTGGTTGAATATTTCAGGTGGAAAAAAGAACAGAGGCCTTCGTTAACAACGTATTTATTTAATCTAAGGATTTAATTTATAGCTTATTTATCGTCGTTTAAATTTTTCCACTCTTTGCTCTATTTACTCTTTATTGGTTTCTAATTGTGATTTGTTAGCAATTTTTTTTTCCATAAGATTTAAAACGAAATTTAATCAAAAACTAATTAAGAATGTTTAGAGAATTAAATACAATAGTATGTTTTGTTTGTCTTATTTTTTTGTTTAACGAAATGTGCTTTAATTACAAACCACACCAATAAAAACGTAGAACATTTAATTCTGTTGGAAACAGAAACGGCCTTCTTGTCTCATCCATCTTTTCCATGATCGAAACAGTAGTTAATTTAAAGTCTACCAAATGGTTGTAGGAAAAAAATTATCTCTCTAACAATCCAGAAGGAAACTGATACAAGACATTTAACAAAATTAACCAAAAATTCAAATAACCTAGTCGGACAATTAATGTTATTATCTTAAAATTGATTATCGTGCTGTTTTTCTTCTCCGGTCATGATTCCATCCAAAGTCAAACACTGAAACTTAAACTTGAAAGTACAACACAGAACAAAGACACAATTCAGCAGAAAAAATACAATTGAATCAATGCCGGAATCTCAAAGAAAATTGGCTACGTATCACTGGATGTCAAACGGAGGATATTTTTTAAGAAAAAAACGGGTCATCCATCGAATTCGTTAATCATCCAATGGACTCGAACTTAATTATCGAAATCATTAAATTTAACGAATTATATCTACGTTGTATTTATTAGTACTAGTTTCTAATATTCCATTTAGAATTTCTCAACCCTTCCCTATAATAATAAGCCCTGCTGTAGATTAGTGGAAATAATTTTACAATAAAACCAATACTAGTCTATAGTGAATTATTGTATAGGTGCTAGTTATAGGCTATATAATTGTCCGGTGTAGCATATAAGTTCATTTGACCCAAGTTAATGGATTTTCCACTAAAGCCACTCCTTCCCCCAATCCACAGACTTATATTCAAGAAGCCAATTTCACTTATTTATCCACAATATAAGGTCCACTGTTTCATTTTGTTGTATATTGTCTGTTTCCACAGTTTTCTACCACCTAGCATTTTGTATATAGATAGAAAATACACAATCGTTGGTCCGCTTGATAGAAATTCGGGGATAATAGAACTTCTTTAAGCGTATATAATCGCGTTATGTTTTTATTATACTTTAGATGGATTCGGATTTAAGGGATTAAATTTTCCTAAATTTGCGGAAAAAATTTGCTTTCGCTTGCGATTATTTTTTCTTTATTTTCGTGTGGTTTTAAATCTCGGTTGGAACGGTTTCTTTTTTAATCTTGACATGAAATATTATAAGTAGCAGGGGAGGAACTTTTCGACAAGTATTTCTTTGAACTTGTTCACATTTTATTTACAGGATTTTGATCAGAAGAATACGGACGTTATAAAAATATTAATTTTGTCTACAAAGATAGTTGCGTTTGAATTTAATTCTGTTGAGTTATATTTTATGTGGTCTTAAAAATGGTATTTCTGGGTAATTAACGATAAGAGGCAGTGACATTTTTTTGTAACAGATTGTTCGAATCTATTAAATAGATTGCTGGTACTAAATTGCGTATTTAACCATTGAAAATACCATTAGGATACCATAACTAATAAATTGTTTAAATATTTAAATATTAACTCACCCAAAAAGTTTTCTGATGCAGACTTTTCAAAAACTTCGACTCTAAGTCAAATTTTCACAAGCAAACTGAAAAAATTAAAAAATTGAATTTAGCTTTCCTGAAAACTGCAGTTGGAAATTAATAGTTAAGCAAATATTTAAAATACACAAATTAATAAACAAAATAATGCAAATTTGATATGCACATATCAAATTTATATAACATTAAAAGCGATCTGATTAAATTAGTTGACTAATATACGAGTATTATTAATTACTAGATTCTATTTAATTAAATATATCTGGAATTTATCTGACAAATTAATAGAACTAGAAATTATTATTGAAACTGTAAATTTTAATAAACTCAATATTAATTTAAAGAAAGTTTCATATCAAATAAAATATTTACTAAGCACACAAATAAGTATATTTTCATGTAATTGGAAAGAAAGCTTTTAATCTTTATTTAAAAAAAATATGTATTTGCACATGAAAATATATGTATAAAACTAAATTAAAATCCTCATACATCCAACAACTTGTACATTAGTTTGAGATGTACTTTGTACTGATGAAAAGTTCAAAATTGTATTTCTATTGGTAGGCAAATAAATGAAATGAAGGAAAAAAGATCTTAAATTTAAATTGAAGACGACACTGTGTACCATTCGGTCCGTTTTTCTCTCAATTTTTCCCCATCTGCACTTACCGAACACTTTTTTCTCATCTATATATACGTATTTTTTTATATTCTCTCATACATGTAGAGAAGCACAAAAAATTCGTGTTATCAATTTTGCCTTCCATATTATTATATATGGAACGTGACAGAATTCAAATGTATAAAAATCAGATAATATTTTGACAGATTCATATCGATTCCATTATTTACGTTTTCATTTGAATATTAGATGTGCAGAGGCAAAAAAAATGTATTAGAAAATCCTAATATTAAACAATCATTTTCAACATCACGATGTGAAATGAGATTTTAACTTGAAAAGTTGCATCTTTTTTCTTTACGAAAATATGAAACAACTTTATGTGAAAAAAAATAACACAAAACTGACATGAGCAGAATTCCAATAAGGGCTTTAGAACATTCCCATTGTATACCTACGTCAAAAACAGATTTAGCACAGTTATGCGGAATATGTATATGATATTTAAATAAAATTAATTGAGGTCATGAAGGGTACATTAATACACTATCATCCCTCTGTTATGATAATATTTATGAGTGTGTGACAACTATGGAATGACTATATTTTATAATAATACTAGCTTTATTCGGTTATGACTTGAGTATCTTGTCAAAAGCAGACATTATGTTGGAAGGATGTGTGCAGGTCCGGATTTTGAAGCCCATCTCTGTTTCCATCTCAATTGAAACAACAAGAAAGTTTCAAAGTTCATTTTATCACATAAAGTTGCGAAAATGCTTAATTTTCTATATATGGCCACAAATGTAAAAGTTTGTCATAAATCGGTCTAAGAACTTATCCAAACGAAATATTTCCTGATTGCTGTTGTATAATAAGTTTCTAGTTTTTGATTTAAACTGAATTGAAAGATTTGCAAAAGTTGTTTACTAGTGAAAAGTTTTAAAATTAAATTCTGATAAGAAATGGCCATAGTACATTAAGCACAATAAGTTGAACAAATTAGGTCAACAACCACTACTACACCATCTAGAAAATCTTTTTATATTTTTTTACAACTACAAAGAAAACTCTTTAAAACAAACTCTATATTTCCTTCACATAGTCTTAACAACTTTTCTGGTTTTTCAACTAAAGTCAAGACTTTATATATATAATTCGTACAACATTGCAGTGCACAGCTTTCAGATATTTGAACGTGGTTAAAATTACTATTACACCCATTTTAAAAATACATAAAATAAATAAAAAAGATAACAAATCTTGAAATGTACGAGACTTGAATAGAAATTTAAAAATTAACCAACCTTACTGAGAATATTTTAATTATTAACGAATGTTATCAATATTCATAATGTTCATATGTTGAAATATAATGTACATTTCAAAATGGAAATGTAAATTTTATAATTAATTTCAAGTCAATGATAAAGTTTCATTGTAGAATTACTTTAGAAAGTAAAATACTCGTGTATTTCTTCTAAATTTAAATAAAATGAAAACTTTTGACTTATTACAGAGCAGTTTTTAGCTTCCAGCATCTAAACTGCAATTACATACTTTTAATTTAAATGATTTTTCTATTTCGGGTCATTAATTATTTAAAATGTAAACAACAGTAATTTAAGACTGAATAAATAACGAAGTCAGAGTTAAAGAAGAAACAGAACAGCCCTGCAGTGGTAATCTCTGACAAAGTCTTGACAAGTAATGACCCCCACTATTAACGACGATGGAAATGGGGAGGGGAAAGCCCCCACCCTAGAATATTGACAAACTTAAAACAAAAAATAGAACCATTTTGAACAATGTTGCCATTAAAAATAATTCGTTATTTTCAATTAAAAGGAACGTGTTACGAAATTGATTTCGTTTGGAAATTTATTAAACCACCACTGTGCTTATTACTTATTCCCACTCTTTTATTACCTTCACATATAGAAATGATAATTTGATAATTATGCGCACACGTCCAACATAACTTAACCGTACACCAAAATGCGTGTACGCCACTTAAATACAAATAACCGACCCTTATAATGTGGTCCATTGTTGTCAAAAATATTGCCATGTAGAGACATCTTAATATAGAAAATATGAGAGTGGCCGTTTTTAGTAGACAACTTCGTATGATGATCATGTACTAGATATAAGTTAGAGAGAAAGCACTACCACTTCCGCAATAGGTATGTGGGGAATTGAAGAAAGCCTAGAAAAGGGTCTCTACAGAATTTACTAGCATGTACATGTGTGTGGCTCCAGTTTTTCCGCACATTTACCAAAACACGTTATATGGTATAGTAATGTTGGTTGGTTGGTGAAAACAAAAACGAAAATTTGCTTATTCAAGCGACGATAATAACATCATCAAATCGTAAAGTCGGTATTACACTAGAAAATTTTTTGCAAGATTTTAGATAATAATTTTTTGAAGTAATTAATGAGGACTACTCAAGATACTTTTCAATAATAATTCAATTTTCTGGCTATTTTTCTACAATATTCGCCAATATGGGAAACACCGATTGTGTTCGTTGTCAAGAAAGATAACAATTCAGAAAATAACAATTAGGTACCCAATTTTCCGTGAGACCCTACTTCATAATACTAACAAACATGAAGAAATGTTTTCATTCTAAACATTTTATACGGTATAAGAAAATGTTAAGAAAACACGATACACTCACAAACAATAATAATACAAAATAAACTCGAGTAATTTTTCATAAACGTGTTTATTTAACGCATTTATGGCACTTTGAAAATGCCTTAATAAACACTGTTCATCGTCGTGTTGGTAAGTTTGAAAACTTCCACATGGTGTTGGTTCAACAATTGCACTAAACTTTCATTACTTAATCCGGTTAAAGAAACCAACCAGCATACCAAACAAAACATGAGTACAGGTTGAATAAATAGTGGAAGAATTTTGTTTAAATTCGACTAGTTTCATCCTACTAAGTAAACTTATACAAAAGACATGCATTTAATACAGTTAATTAATTTCGATGTAAATTAATTAGATCCGTTAGTTAAATTATACGTGTGTATTTATTTATATAATAGGGTTGCATTTGAAAGGCGAATCAATAATAAGAGAACCGATTGAAAATAGGAGAAATGAATCGATTTAAAATTTGTATATAGACTTATATTTAGTAAAATAGACTCGTCTTATTTGTTAATGATTTCTCCAATTTAAATAACGTCAGATGAAATGCCATCCGTTTGTCTGTTTTATTCCCATTTTGTGAAACTAATTAGTTTCATTGTTAAAATAAGCCGGAGTGAAGACTGATGAAGTTAAAGTTATATGAACTAGATTTAATATTATTCTGGTAGTTGGTAGATACAAAAGATGGTGTAACACAAAAGTCCACTTCATATATACACCCTTACTGGGGGTGTCATTTGCACTGTTATATCTGAGATATTGTTTTCAATCAGCAGTTTTTTTTTCTGTTTTGTTGTACAATTTTGCTGACGTTTTATACATAAGTATATGAGCATGTAGAAAAAGATACGTACGTGTACTTATTGTTACGTAAAATAAACTGTCTACGAAATTTATTTTTTTGATATACCAGAAAAGATGTTGCTGGGAAGGCAACTTTTTGGAATTTCTAAAGAAAGTAGATATATAGAAAAGTAGTTTCTGAATTTCTTTTCCACATACGATTAGATATAATGTGTAAAGAAAAAATACAATTAATTGGTCGTTAAATATTTGTGACCATGGAACCGTATTTTCCGTTTAACTGAATCGTGCAGTTATAAATGCGTTTTAGATAGGACTAAAAGTATTTTTGGTTTCATATATTTTCCCGATAAGAATTGATTTATGTTTTCAGTTCACATTTTTTATATGCCATTGTTTTCAACTTGGAAGAAAATAATTTGTGGCGCTGTTCGATGAAACGCTACTGTTTTGGCCTTGGTCCGGTCCTGATGGAACAGCAGAAGCTCAGACACCTCATCAATTTTTCCAACTAATATGCATGTTAAAGAGTGCATTTACATTATTTAAGACGGGGCAGAAGTGGTGCGAATGGAAAAGCTCCAAGATTTATTATTTCGGCGTTTGTGTGTAAGTGTGAAAAGTTTGTTGGTTTAAATGGGGCTCATGACCAATAGACTTGATGATTTATAGCGCGCCCCCTTCCACTTAATATTGAACTAAAAACAGAAAAAAGTTAGATTCCAACTCTTAATTCGACCAGCTTTTTGAGCTTTCAACTTTCAAACTTTCTGGTTTTTTTATTATATTGATACGCATATTGGGCTGTTTTGCATATTCAGTACGAGAGAAAAATTGGCACGATAGTTTTCATTTTGGGTGTGAAATAATTTTGGGAAGCAATTTTTTAAAATTATCCTATTTTACAAAAGCGAGAAAATTCATAAAAACAATATTCAAAAGTTTTCGTGTATTGTTTATTGCACGATGTTTTTATTTCCCTATAAAAAAAATATGAATGCAGTTCAAATTGTTGTTTTTATTATGCTTGTAAAATTATGTCTTAACTTTTTAATAACAAGATATTTATTATGAACGAGGGCGAAAAAAAACATTATTTTCGTAAAAGAAAATACATCAGGTAATATTCTTTTATGAAATTTGTTTGTCAATATATGTGTTCACTTTGGCGAGTCCTCAAAGTGGATTTTGCCTCTTTTGTATCGCAATATAAACCACAATACCGTAACAGAAAGCATTCTAAACATATTTTAAAAGTGTTCTTACACATAAATCGTAAAATAGTTGCTTTTATATATCATCAGGAAGAATATTCAACTTATTTGTAAATTACATTACATCGTATTGAATTTACCTAATGGTATGAGATGAACAGTATTTGTCAGTTGCAGTTTTGCGGTGAATATGCCATGCTGTATGACATTTTAGTGGAAAATTGATGGATTTCATTTACACACAGGATCGGCTTATTGATTTTTACCCACTAATCAGCATTCCCGAAATTTTTCATTGGAATTTGTATCAACGAATACGTTTTTAATCGTTTTTCAAATTTTATTAATAAATTGTTTGTTTGATTTATTGCCAGCAATAATATAATGGGGCTCGAATTAATATACGTACATATTACAGTTTTTGGAATTTGATTCATTACAAACGATTGGAAGCCTTTTGTAGTTTAAAGAAAGTGAAACAGGCTTTTTTAGCCTATTTTAACATTTACGACAGAAGAAATCATTTACAGTAAATGTTTGCAAGTTTTCTAAAACAATCGTGAAGCCGTCCCTGTAAATCCATCCTGTCAAAAATAATGGAAGCGTAGGAGGTAAATAAAATAAATCACATAATTATGATACATTATTACATAAATGTCATCAATAACACAATTTCAACATAAAGTAAACGAATGTTATGTCTTTATTGATAAAATGAGATATTCAGTCATTCGTTACAATTATTTTGGAAAACGGAAATGAAAACACTCTCAATTTTCAATAATATGACACAACTTTTAAAAACTGCATGTTCTTTAAAAATACTGCAATTTCCTCTTTAACGATCCATATAGCAACAAATGATTTGTGTGTTAAACAGAAACGCCTAACAATAATCTGATTAGAAGACAATATCGTGAAATTCCTGAAATTAGTTTATTTGGTAGTTAAACCAAGCACTAATGTGCGCTATTGTCGACGTTTAAGGAAAAATTAAATGATTTGCATCAACATTGCGGACATAATACGATAAAAATGTAACATTTCTATTTATACTTTAATGAGGAAATATAAAATTGTCGGAGAAAAAAGTATAAGAAAATTCAGAATGAAACATTACGTGCCTCAGGCAAACCGCACTAAGCGAAATGGCTTGAAAATGTTAGATGTACGAAATATATCTGCATGCATTCGCTAAAATATATTATATAGAAATTTGCCATTACATTTTAAAGACTTGCACTATCAATAAAATTTCGGTTTTAGTTACTTTTTCCACTATGTGCATAATATAAATTGCTTCGTATGCAATCTATTGAAATTTACAGTTTGGACGTGGGGAACATAAATAATAATAAGAATTTGTACAATACAGTGGTAACAAATTGGTTGTTATTTCAGTTTTCATTAAAAACAAACACAAAATAAACTGTAGTGCGATTTAAGTTTCATTCATTAGCATATTTTGAAATTGGCTTCTGAAATTTCAAGCCAGTTTGTTAATTTTTTAATAAAAGAAAATGTTAAATTGTTGTAAAAAACAATGTAACTCTCATATAGATTTCTTTTATCAAATCATCTAAATTCGCTCAATTTAATAAAAAATCTGACTCGATTCTTGTGTAAAGGAATTTTTTCGCTAATTTAAAAAACCCACAATATTTTCACTAGATTTAACCCTAATCAATCATTGCAGACCATTTTCATTATTAGAAAAATCAAATCAATTCAATTATTTACAAATGAACTGGTTAAAATTGTTAAAAATTTAGTACAAACTAAAAAAATCTCTGAAATTGTGTATTTCTTCTTTATGAATTCGTTCAAATGCAAAACAAGCCAGATTAAAATTGTTCCACCTCGATAAATAATTATTTATTTATGGGATCAGATCCGATTATGCATTATTTTAATTCCAGTCACAAAAGTACAACAAAAGTTTTATGCAATCTCATTGTAAGAAGATAATTCCATTTAAAATTAATTATTAGAATTTAATCCTGAAATTAATGAGGTAAACTTTTATTACTCATACATTTGAAACGCTTTCAAAGAGATAGGATTTAACACGAAACCTGATTAAATTCGAAAAAATTCAATGAAAGAAAGCTTAGATTATTTTAATTAAACATATTGTGTTGTGAAAAAGAGTAACATGTTTTTTAGCATTTCATTTCGGTTTTCCCCTTTAATAAACAAGTTCGACACACAAGAAAAGTGAATATAAATTTTCGAAACAAACTTAGTGGCTTCCTAAACGTAATTTTCTACTTAGTGGTCATTCTCTGGATGTGACTTTGGAGCCAACTTTTAGACACTATAAATTACAAGTTCAGGAAACTTTTAAATAAAATTTTACCTTACCACAAAACACGGTTTTATGCAACATTTCAATATAATATAATTTTGTAACTCCATCTGGTGTTGGAAAGTGGAACATTTACTTGTTAGAAAAAGCAAACGTCAATTTACAAAAATGACATTTCTTTCCACCCAAGAGGAGAAAGCAACGTCAAAACATCTGAATCAGTTTCTTTGTTTATAATGTTGTGAAGAAAAGTTTACTTGCCACATTTTTCAGTAAAATTTCCTGAAAAACATAATATTTTAAGCAAGGCTAATGCAATTTCCTTAAACCGATTTTTGAACAGCACTTTATTATCCAAAACCGTTTTACGTAAACATAAAATTGTACAATATAAATAAGTACAAGTTGAATATATGGAAAGTAATGCTTTTGCGGTGTGCAGAATTTTTCTCTTATTTTTGTAAAGTTTATACGTAAACGTTTTTTAATTCTAAATCGTATACTTTTTTGTACACTTTATTGTGCTCGAGGTAAACGGTAATGCATACAGAATTAAGCACTTTAAAAACGAAAGCAAATAAATAGTAGAAAATTATAAAGTTTTCGCTTGAACGGATAACTTTATAAAGGCTTAAAGCTTTTAAGTTCTTATAATAAACTTGGCGTTTTATGTAAATAATATGCTATTAAAAGAAAATTGTTAAATTTAGAACTTTTTAAGGAAATAGTCAATGATTTAAAAGCATAATTCATTAAGATTGTTAGAATATTTGAAAATTCATCAACCATGTGCAATACATAAACATAACCTAACTTTTAGGTTTCCATTTTATAAAGCAAAACTTGTTTCTGCATAAAAAATGCTAATATACTAATTAATTTAATACAGATTCTCATTTTGGCCTCCAAATACACATTTGCATCATTTCTAATAAACTAAAATACTTATTTATTTATAACAGAAACCAGTAATATGGTCGTTGTTAAGCTAAATACTTAATATATGATAAATGTTTCTATTTTGAATAGAATATACGGTGTGGTTATAATATATTGTACAAAACCCTCTATTTCTATATGTATACAATTCTAATAAACGATAATATATCATTCTGTCCTTACGTATCTTAGGAGTCATAAATAATACGTTATTACTGTATTACATAATACAAGTATAAGCAGGTAATACATAATGGTGTTGAAATATTTTCGTGATAATTTTCATTTTCTGAAACTACGTACCCAACATTCCATATTCTTGTGTGTGACGACAATAATTAACGCAATATTTATTACGAACGCTTAGAAATAGATGCATATTTAATTAAAATTGAACGTAAACATGTTTTTATATAAATTTCAACATGAAAACAATTTGCAAGTAATTAAGTGTATTTAAGATGAATTTAAAACGTTATTAAATTATGTATTAATTAAATGATGTTGTCATTTTTAAGTCTATTCATAATATGACGGCCTTTGTGCGAAAAAACAAACAAGCCGCAATACAAATAGTTCAATAATAAAGCCGTCATTTTC
>SSSI01009640.1:23347-52157 GCA_004796505.1 Oryzaephilus surinamensis
AAAGTTTATACGTAAACGTTTTTTAATTCTAAATCGTATACTTTTTTTTACACTTTATTGTGCTCGAGGTAAACGGTAATGCATACAGAATTAAGCACTTTAAAAACGAAAGCAAATAAATAGTAGAAAATTATAAAGTTTTCGCTTGAACGGATAACTTTATAAAGGCTTAAAGCTTTTAAGTTCTTATAATAAACTTGGCGTTTTATGTAAATAATATACTATTAAAAGAAAATTGATAAATTTAGAACTTTTTAAGGAAATAGTCAATGATTTAAAAGCATAATTCATTAAGATTGTTAGAATATTTGAAAATTTATCAACCATGTGCAATACATAAACATAACCTAACTTTTAGGTTACCATTTTATAAAACCAAACTTGTTTCCGCATAAAAAATGCTAATATACTAATTAATTTAATACAGATTCTCATTTTGGCCTCCAAATACACATTTGCATCATTTCTAATAAACCAAAATACTTATTTATTTATAACAGAAACCAGTAATATGGTCGTTGTTAAGCTAAATACTTAATTGGTCTGATTCTATAAAAAAGTGATTAACAAAGTTATTAAATTTAATGACTTTAATAATTTAAAATCTGTTGTAATTGTTATAACCACTATAGCAAATATTGCTAAAGTAACTAAATATAACTAAAGATGTTACCATATTATAATTTACGCAGTTTTTATGAAAAAATATAATTAGGTTTTTTATTTAAAGTTTGTAAAATTTAATCACTATTGTTATTTATCAGTTGTTAACGATAATCACTTTCTTATAGAATCAGGCAAATTATATGATAAATGTTTCTATTTTGAATAGAATATACGGTGTGGTTATAATATATTGTACAAAACCCTCTATTTCTATATGTATACAATTCTAATAAACGATAATATATCATTCTGTCCTTACGTATCTTAGGAGTCATAAATAATACGTTATTACTGTATTACATAATACAAGTATAAGCAGGTAATACATAATGGTGTTGAAATATTTTCGTGATAATTTTCATTTTCTGAAACTACGTACCCAACATTCCATATTCTTGTGTGTGACGACAATAATTAACGCAATATTTATTACGAACGCTTAGAAATAGATGCATATTTAATTAAAATTGAACGTAAACATGTTTTTATATAAATTTTAACATGAAAACAATTTGCAAGTAATTAAGTGTATTTAAGATGAATTTAAAACGTTATTAAATTATGTATTAATTAAATGATGTTGTCATTTTTAAGTCTATTCATAATATGACGGCCTTTGTGCGAAAAAACAAACAAGCCGCAATACAAATAGTTCAATAATAAAGCCGTCATTTTCTGAAACGATGTGGAGGTGGCATACTTTTCAAATTCCATTCAACATTCCTCTACATGGACCATGGACATATCTCTGACAGAGTATTACGAGTGGCTGCTTTAAATTGTCCTGCAGGCACGTCATTTAAAATTCCACCATTACACAGTCATAAAGCACGTAAAAATATTTCTATTTAACCACATTTCTGTACGCAATTTTGGATTTTGTAAAATTTCGTTATTACATGAAATTTGACGTTTGACTTTTCAAGAAACAGGATTTTTCAACAACTGATTTTACTATTATTCACCTACGGTCTCGACAAAGAATAACCATTTTCGTCAAGCAAAAAACATTCCTAATAACAAATAAACTCATTCAATTGTTGTTCAATTAACGTTTCAGTGAGTTATGTGTAGAGATTTGCTCTGACGGTCTCGACAAAAAATTCTCAGTCTCTTCTGATGAGCGTTTGTTGAGACCGTGAGCCGTCTTATGTCACTGTAATAGAAATAAGTAATTCATTTTGTAAAAGACTAGCAGATTTATAATGTAATGGTCTAATAAATATAAATCACTCACATACATATATGATTTAATTTTTAGACGTTCAGCAGCAATTCCTATACCGGCCCTAATAAATATTTATACCATATACCTTTGAAGAAATCACATATTTTGTTATATTGCACCACCTTTCGTTGCCGTTGAATATTTTATTGGCATTACTTTCGCCCCCAAAACGAAATAAATATTGTTGGGGTTTTGCTTCTCGCTACTTCCAAGACTAAAGCTAGTAAATATAAGTTTAAGCCAGATAATGGGTTAAATAAATAATATTATGTTCTTTATTTATACAATGTTTTAAACACAAAAGATAGAAAAATGCTGTTTTTCCTTTCTGGACAATGCACGTTTACGTTTATTACTTTTTTATTAAATCTAAGGCATTTTTATTGAAAATTTAACATTTTATTTGATTTTATTTCAATAACCCAGAAATATTTTTATGTTATTTTCACTAACAAATTTAAACCATTGAATTTGGTAAGTATGTAGTTATATTGATTTAATACATTCTTTATTATTTTCTTAAATATGTACATTTTAATAAATTTTCGTTCATTACAAAGGACCATTTATTTTACAAGTTCATATATTGATTTTCGATTTAAGGTGGTTCGATTAACAACTAACGCAATACAATATTTCAATTTTAAATGCATTTCCTAAATTTTCTAATTATTTCGTATTTTAAACGTCCCACCTCAATTACAAAGAAAAACGATCAATGAAAACAGTGATTTTTGTTAAATAAACTTAAATGCGTAAACAATTCCTTACAAAATCTTCATCTGCAGCCGTTTTTGCGTCACACTCGTGATTAAACTGTTAAAAACATCTCCTTGATTAATCACCACCTGTTCAGTAAGGATGCTTATATCATAAAAAGGCCTTTGAAATACACACGAAGATGTATTTCCAAAAATTCCCCTCATCATGCTGATTTAAATAAAAGGAGTAAATATGGTAGATTGCAATCTAAGGCGTATACAACTTGTTTGAGATAAAGTGTAATAACTTTTTATTAGTGATCTCGAAACATGGGGGCTCATGTTTGAAAAGCTTCTTGATTAGAAGACTATATCTTTGCGTATAAGGTTATTTATTTACAGTTTCTTCCCCTTTTGTTTATATCAGCAGTCAGAATCTTTGAATTGATGTTTTCTACTTACAATTTTAATTGAAAATTCTTCAAACAGTAGTTGTAAAACTATTCCGTGATTAGTTTGAAACAACAAATCAGAATGCTTGAAAATTGTGTTTTCACACACAAATTTTTGAAAAATTTCAAACAACTGAATAGAAAAATTTGAATGCAATAAAAGCAACACTTCGATATTTTCCTGTAGCTGGTGTTGCTGTGTTGTTTTTCTTATTAAATTTTCTATTACGCAATAAACTGTAACTGTCTAAAGTTTCTTCAATATAATCTTATTTATTCCAGATGGAATTTGTTGATAGAAAAAAAATTCTATAAATATATAACTTGATACTGTGAACTTATACATGTGTTAAACTAATATTTTCTATCCATACTAGATACTGTGTATATACATATATATGTAGAGAAGAACAGGAAAAACACAAAGTTGGAAAACAGGTTTAAGAGATGTCGCGTAATTTTATCTACATGTATAGATAGAGTAGAAAATCGCATCGGGATTTAACAGGAGAAAATTGGGTTTACAAAGACTCATTGTTGACATAAATATACGCGTGTACATTTTTTTTGTTCAGTCTTACCTTTTCAGTTTGTGGGAAATTGTCTGAAACAACATGAAATCATTGTTAAATAAAACAATTTTAAACGTTTTGAAATTATGCTACAATTATTTTGTTAATGTTTGAACCTGATGTTTATACCACCACACCCCACATCAAACTGAATTAAAAAATATTTTGATATAAACAATCTATACGGAACTAGCTCTAATTTAACGATTTTTTTAATTTCTGATCCTGATTATGGTATTCTGGTCGAACCACCTTTGGTCCTTGCTGCATTAATTACGTACCCTTTCTGGTTATATTAAAGTAAGATTAATTCAGTCATCAATCACGAAGATCAAGTATAAAAAACGGGCCTTTCAGAGGTTATACTATGTAGAATTTGTAATAAAATTGAATTGAAAAGACATCTCCAGAACAGAAAACAATTTCGCAACTTAAGTGACATGAGTTTATAGATTTACGACAAGGACTTTATAGCATCTTCCAACCTACTATGTAACGAAACAATGCCATTACTAAATAAGATTACATGTTTAATCAAAATGAATGTACTTCATTAATGTCAGATTTAATACCAACATTATACATCCAGACGGAAATTAGAACGTTTAATGTTAAACTTGAAAAACTACAACACACTTTAAATATTTCAACAATGTTCGTAGATTATATTTTGTTTGTATATGCATGGGCGGCGTCGTTGTCGCCGCTGCACAAATTTTGTAATACAGAAAATAAGTTTGCAAAAAAGATTCCAACACCATTTGTTAGATTGAAGAATACAAATGATTTTACATATTTTCTTGTTCCCTAAAGTGGTCTCGAAGAAAAAACGCTGTTTTCCTGCAAGACAATGTAGTTTCCAAGTCAAAACCACTCACATTTGTACATTTATATAAACTTACATCCCCTGGACAACAGGGAGACTATTTTCGACTATGTCTATGCCGTTGAGATATTAGCTGTCAAGGTTGTGCCACCTTACTAACTAAATCCTCCCCCATATGTGGCAAACAATTATCTGTTTTATCGAAATGTCTGTTCTAGTTAAACGTCCAAGTTATACTAGCGTAAAAAATAAATGATCTTTTTCTATTGGTGGCGACAAAAGTCTATAAATCATTCAGTTTTTCTTGTAAAAAATGACATATAAGATTGTTAGGAAAATTAGAAACAAAATAATTAAATTTAGTTTGTTTTTAGCTTCCAAAAATAGAACTTCATGTAAAAAACTTGAAATTTCTAACGTTCAGTAGTTATTTGATATTTTCATCTATTTATCAGAACATAAAACATTTTATCTAACTTTAAGGTTAAA
Organism: Oryzaephilus surinamensis; assembly: GCA_004796505.1. Lineage (NCBI taxonomy): Eukaryota > Metazoa > Arthropoda > Insecta > Coleoptera > Silvanidae > Oryzaephilus > Oryzaephilus surinamensis. The sequence continues at coordinate 28,282 of SSSI01009640.1, forward strand.
CTTCGTTTAATCAACTATTTTCAGTTCATTTAAAACTTGTTTTAGCAAAAGATTTTCAGAATTTCCAGACATTTTAATGATAATGTTGGCAATGTTGTCAAATATTTTACAACGAATAAAAATTTATCATCTTGTGACCATATTATTGAAATGGTTAAAATTTATAGTCCGTCGTTGATTTTTAAAAGAAACTTCAACCGAATAATAATCGAAACAAATCCCTAATGACTTGACGAGAAAATAGAGGAAAAGCCATTACATTTTATCGGACATTGAAAAATTTATGTTGCTGTTTGAAAAAGTTGTACAACTTTTTAATGCCATTATTGTAATTATAAACTTTTCATTGCACATATTTTATTTGTGAAATTTTGAACGATTCATATTGATTTACAAAAAATTAATGTAAACAGAACAATATTCGAAAATTTATTATTACCAATTTCATAATGAACATTTCTGAATTTATTGACATAGGCATTTTAATTCCAACAATTAGATATTATTTTCTACATTAAATACACAATGAAACAATGATATTTGATAAGCTCATTTCGCTAAAATTAATTTCAAATTTCGCAAATTATTGAACGCAGATTATTTCGTATTGTTAAACACATTTGCATTATTAAAATTATAATTTAATATTTTAACTGTGCTTTTGAAGGCATTTTCTTAACAGTTCCTGAAAATAATTTATTTAATCGGGGCTTCTGTTTGAATACAAATTTAAATTAAAAGCCATTTTAATTCTTTTCTAAATTTTGACCAACTAATTCGCCTACATTTTGTGTATTTTTACTTACGAACACAACCCACACAAGAGTATATTTTTATTTATCAAAACATAATGAGGATTTTCATAATAGAAAAATTTGTAAGAAGTTTTCATTAAAGAAAATTTCATTTTACATTAATATAAAAAGTAAATCAGAGCTTTTTTAATATTGCGCATAAAAAGTTTTAATAAAATGAAAATATCAAAATAACGTTAATTCATTTAATATTTTTCGTTTGTACATTGTATAACAATAATTAATCTCTACGTTAATTCCAAATATAAACTGATGAGAATACAAATACCGAATATTACCCAATTTTCGTTTTAATATTATATTTCCGACATTTTCGCAGTCATTTATCACAATCTATTGATCACCTTGATTATATAATAAAATATTTATACGTATATAACATTTCAACTAAAATGTATATAATGAAAATAATGTAATATAATATCTACAAGACATTTCTTCCAACAATTCGATAAAATTTGGAAATCTGATGTGAAAATGCGTTAAATGATTTGTCGATTTGGAAGCCTTTTCCACGTTTAACAAAAAATGGACATACATATTTGAATTTAAACCCCACATATAAGTAAATACATAATAATCACGTCAATCGTATATAAATCGTCTGCTTAGATTTGTATGGTACATTAAATGGGTACGTGAAACGGTCTCTAACCCATGAAAATCGGGATGAAATCCATTTCCAATAACAGTGGAATGTTTCGAAACGTCCTTTTTACCAATAAACCATTATACTGACTTGAACTATCTCGAAAATGGTTATACATTCAAATAACTTGGAATTTATGTGCGTTTCATACACATTTATTGGGGCGATTTCTTATTTTTTATTGAATGTATTCTTCGGACGACATTCGCATCGATTGAATTTTTTCGGACACACATTTCGATGACCGAAAAATGATATACAAACGAGTTTTTGTGGAGAAATTGTTACATTGTAAAAATTATTTGTTAAGTTGTCCGTTTTTTTGTTGTATACGAAAAGAATCTTATATCGAATATTATGAGTTTGTTTTGAAAGAATTCTGCAAAAGTTCAACTTTGAACTTTACCGTCACAAACACAAGTTTCAAGTCAAATAATGTAGTAAATTGTAAAGTCAATTTTATATTAACAAAATAAATATATTACGGCGCTCACAATTTTTTTATTGCAGATGATAAAATAGGTTTTTAACTATAAAGGTTGATAAAAACGAATTTTAACAGCAAGGATAGATAATTCTATTCTTGTATTATGATGAACTACGAATATAATAAATTATAACGTAAATATTCACTCAAACTTCACTTTTTAATTAAAACCTAATTAGAAACGCTAAAAACAAAAAATTTGACTTAGATTTATTCATTTTCACATAAACTAAAGTTATCCAAGTTCAAACATTTCAAATTTAACTTACAAATTGAATTTAATGTCTAAAAATGTACTTTTCAATGAATTTTGTACTACAATACAATAGTTTCTAAACTTTATAATGAACTGAATTAATGAGACCAGCATTTGAAATTCAATGAAATATTGCAACATATTTTTTTCAGAAAAAATCACTAAATTAAAACTGATAGAATGTTGTTCTGTTCTACAAACTTAAAAATTTATTGACATATAAATTCTGCACTATGTGAATAAAATTAGAGAAATGCGATTTGAATGAAAACTAGTCAACGTTAAAATATTGAAAAACAATTCCAAAAACACACACATGTGCATTATTCCAAAATGGGAGCACATTAAGTTCTAGACTGAAACAACATTTCCCCCGAAACCAATCCACCATCCGTATTATTTATTAGAATAAATGAGGAAGTCGTCCCTGGGCGAATTTGGATATCACTTAAAGTCAAAAAGCCATCCACAGCCCAAACCAAAGGGGGTTTGCCCTCTAAATCAATTTAAATTGGACTACCAAGAAGGGGTTGCCATCCACAAACCCATATTTGCGGTTAATACAAAATCACATAATTTTGTTTAAACAAATTAATTGAAATTGAACCACAATCATATAGCTGAAATATCGGTGAATATATTTAACGGAATTGAAATTGGAAGAAAATGAAAGTATAATAGAACAGGACAATATCAAAATAGAATTTATTGTTTAGTGCCACAAAAACAACCACAACCAAATTGTGTGTTCTGGAATTGAAACATTTATTGTAATTGTGTTGAACCAATTTTCCCTGTTTTCGTTTATTTTCATTACATAACGGCCTGTAAGCCAAATCGATTCGTAATAGAAAAAAATCTAGGAAACTTGTTAACAGAAATAACTTTTGAAATTTGTAGCGAGGAAAATATTTATGAAATATCTAAGGGTCGTTTTAGAATAATAATATGTATTTTGAATAAAAGCACTGTTATATTTTTCGGACAAATTTTTAGATTGCTGCAAAATGATTTAGTATCATTTTTTAACAAAAAATATTGTGGAACATTTTGGACATTTTGGAATTCAACATCACATTTCGTTTCATTTTTATTTTATGAATGTTCATTTTTCAAATTCACTTCTAAGAAAAAATTTCTTAAGACAGCTTTAATTTAGAATATAAATATATATTTGTCATTTTGTCATATTTAAATATTTTCAGTTTGTTTGCTGATTGTATTTGACTTTTTTCTTCACAATTATCTTCTTATGTAATTTTAATGTAAAATGCTGTCGTTTAGATTGAACGAGGGGTGTAATAATTGGATTAAAATAGAAGAGAAAGCATTATAAGATGTGACGGGAAAGTTGTTATCTTGGAAAAAAACTAAAAGTTTAAGTAGATGGAAAAGTTAATTGGATTAATGACTCTAATTGGTTTTTATTGGAGTCAATAATAGGAAATTCGAGTAGATGAATAGAAATTAGACATTTCATTGAAACCATTCTTTACCTCATTAGATTTATGACTTGTTGTCAGAAAAATCATTTTCGTTGACTTTGATTTCTTTGTTTGAAATGAACTTATTTTAATTAAAGATAAAATACGAAATGAATGCTCGCTACTAAAGCTTTTCTGGAGTCTAGACAAAGTACATAAGCTATGTCTTACACAAAACCTTAACGAACTGCTCTCAAGTTGATATATAATATAATAATTATCTTTGAGTTTATGCAATTATAATGTCTTTTGATTAATTTTACAACGACAATCATTACTTTGTTTACTAATGAAACAAAGGAACGAAATTTTGTTAGAAAACTTTTTCACGTCTAATGACCAAATAAATAATGTAAAAATGCTTTAATAATCTCTAAATAAATTAATTAGGAAAGTGTTAATTGGAACAAAAACAAAGTTTTATCAGAAACTTTTTGAAAATCAACCGTTTGAATTCAATTTTTTGTGTTCTCTTTTATGTGTTTTCTTTTAGCAAATTTTCGTAAAAAATCGACTTTTTCAACAAAGCAATCAATTATTTTGTTAATCCATTTCCTATTATTTGGATTATGTAAATCGGACCATAAACATTTCCACTTAACACAACGATTAACATGCAAAAACAAATTTTAGATAAAAAAGCAAAAAGCTGTTTTATTTTTATTAACAAAAAGAAATTATAACAAGCAAGACTGTATATACATTTACATATTCAACGGAAACTTTACTAAAATACAGTAATTTTATTCATGTGATAATAAAACTATGGTAAAAATTATATAGATGCACATATTCTTGCCAAACCCTCATCCCAGCACCGGCTTAGGAAAAAAAAGAAGCTTTTAATTATAATATTTTAAAGTTTATTCATTTTCACTGAAAGAGTTGCTGATTGGTCAGCAAAGAACATTTACAAAACTAAAATATGTCAAAACCGAGAACTGACAGTCGAAATTAGTGGACTTGTCAACTGTCAGATAAATTGTCAATTATAATACTTTAATTTTGAGAGTTTAAGTGCAAAACTTGATTGTTCAAAATCGAAATTGCATGTTTCAGGGCGTAAATATTAATGAAATTATGGTTTTATACTGAAATTAATCTTTTAACAATTTCGACAAGCATTTCCAGACAGTAGCAGAAATCTGTAAAATTACTAAACGGTTTTAGCTGTGTAAATTTGACTTTCATTCCTGAACAAATTAGAAAGTACAATTTTTTTATAAACAAATTTTAAGACGTAACTGATTGGCATTTTGCAAAAATTGTTCGTCACAAATTTTTTCGAACACAAAATCGATGAAACGCCGTCCTTGATCCAGCCCTGATCCATGTACGCTATAAGGCGAAAATATTACAAAAACAAAAAAAGAGAAACGAACATAAAACCATCGGCATGCAAATAGATATGAACCAGCTCATACATCACAAGCTTAACACGCGTCGCGACGCTTTAAAGAGGGGTCAACAGGGCAGGTCAGGGTAGGGGAAACGTGAGGTCATCTAATACAAAAACGGATCCATATGGCTGCGATCCTTGCGGGTTCAGCCACTTTCAAAGGCCCGCATAGTCCCCAGAAAAAGAGGCACACACATTTTATATTGAAATAAATATTCATTGGAAAAGAACGTTTCGCTTTTGTTGTGGTTTCAGTGTAGCAAAGAGTAGAGAAACGAACGGACATTGAATATTTTACCATTAGAAAGCCGGGAAAATAACGTACAAAAAGATGTAACTCATTTTTTGCGAATTTTACAGCAAAGGTGATAATTGTAACTTATTTATTGCAAAAAAATGTTTTAAGACTTTAAGCCGTCCATATTGTGTCAGAATGAACCCAATGCTGAAACAAAGGGCCACATTTTCATACAATTCGATTCGTATATATTTAAATGAACCCCCCAGTCTCAATTCAATTCGGGCTCTTCTTTGTGCAGAGTCCTTGCTATCTCATTTAAATATGCTACTGGTTCAATTTCAACTGAAAACTCTAAATTTCACAATGGTTTCGATGATAACGCTTCTTGCTTCCATATTATAATGGAAAAACGAAAACGACAAACCCAAAACCACCATCATCTCCTCTAACACTTTGCGTATTTTTCCAATTTGTTTTGGTTCTATAGAAAAATACAGCAAATTACTATTACGGGGGCAAAAAGCAACAATTTCGTCTAGTTTTAATGTCATACATGTACACACATTTTAAGTACAAGTAAAACAGGAAACTGTTTTATAATGAAAATCGCAGTATGGCGTACGTTGTGTGGACATGCAAAACTTATCAAGGCTTTAACGCCCTTAAAACAAGGTCGTATGGAAATGGCCGACACTCATTATATGTGTAATATGAGCCCCGTTTTACTAATCCCCTCAAACCGACGTCCTTATTGCCGCCGTCCACCCCGTTGTGACGCTAACAATAGCACAAGATTAGCATTTATACCACAAGTTGAGGTTTTTGCCATATACAAAAATATATAATAAAACTCAAACCGTGGTGAGGATTACTAATTTTAAGGTTTGGATTACCGAAATCCATTTGATGGTAATTAAAATTGTAAATCATTGTTGAAGATCTTCCTACATTTATAAAATTTATTTAATATGAAAAATGTCCTCAATAATTACAAGCCTGGTGGCTGAAAAAATACCATTTTCTTTTAAGCAGCTATTAGAAAGCTCGAACAGAAAGAATTTGTAAGGGATGATTAGAGAACATGGTAAAAATAGAACTTTTTCGTGACAAAAACAGCAAGTCCAATTAAATTTGAAAAAATTTCAACTCAGTTTCAACAATTGAAACAGCAATAATTGTACTTGATTTGAATTTAATTAATTTCGTTTTAATATATAAATAATCGAGAATAACTTTTGCTGAAAAAGCACAATTTAAACTTAGCCAGGAATTCAATTGATATTTTTCAGCAATGTTCACAAGATGGATATCACAAAAACGACTTTTGTAAAGTAATTATTAGCTATTGAAGTTAGTAACCAGCAACTTTTATTACACCGTCACTAATGCATTTAATTTAAAACATCAAGGAAGTAATTTCAAGTTCGAATTACAACTATCACACACAGGCAATGTCATAATGTAATTAACAGTTGATTTAATTTTGAACACTTTTTCTGACATTCTTCCCTTAAAATTTAAATTACCGGATTTGCATTTGCGTCAAATTTTTTTATTCAGTTTCCCGACTGGTTAGAATGCATTTCAATAATATATCAGTATGGACGGAATGCACTTTCGTATATTTTGCATTTCAGCAAGGATATGTGTGTGGTTGCCGATCATGTGGTCTCTAGACATTTTAAATAAAATTGACTTGTCTTGGTCTAGCTTACAAACTGCTTTTCATCAGAATATATTTTATTGAAACATGTTCAGTACGACAAATATTGGAAAAGAGAAGAACAAGCTCAAAATTTTTATTTTTCAACTTTTATGTAATGGAAAACACTGCAGGTTCAGCAGGACAGAAAGGGCTTCATTCCAACACGAGTTCGAAATTTGGAAGGACGAGTTCGAAATAGAAAAAGTACGTTCTACCTTCACTTATGCTTAAAATTGTTTTTATCACGTTAAAATGGTAAAGAAAATTATTATTACTGTTTTCTTGGCAAATGAGCTTCGGAAACAAGTATTCGTAAATTATTCAACTAGTTTACATATATTGTAAAGTCTATATACCATTGATATTGTAAAATAAATTTAAATTTCAATATGTCACATTTACTACAGAGAAAATAAATTTAAAAACTTAAAAAAAGGAAAACAAGCAGAATATAAGTTCGATGCAATGTCATTTTCTTTCGAGTTTACAGCAAGTATATGGAAGCCGCCTAATGGCACTATACAGCAGACAATGCAGGTGAATTTTCACATGATGTGAAAAAGTTTCAGAGTAACAACATTTTCAACAAATTCATGAACATTTCACCCCCTCGCCGCCGCTGTAATACAAAACTTAAACGGTGTTTATTATATGGGAAAAAATCTTTCAAATAAAAATAAAACTAAATGGTATACACATACGTATAAAATATACGAAGATAGGGCATTTTTAGACAAAATACTGTATGTGGATTTCCATAACAATCTTTTCGTGTTATCGAATTAGTTTCATCAGTTATTTGTGCACGAACATGGAAAATTTATAGTGCAACTTGCTTTTATACAACAATTCAAGTTTATGAATATTTCACTTCGGAAATTTTAACGAAAAACTTGCTTTTATCGTATTTGACATTTTTATATATAAATATTTTATATTGTAGTGCAACAATTATCGATTTTCGTATTAAATACAATACACCATCAGATTGAGACAGTTGACGATTTTGTGCATTAAATTATTTTCAAGAATACAATTATTTTATTTTTGCGTCAAATAATATCATGCGTTCACGCAGAAAATTGTTAATCAAACCATTAAAGTGTATTTTAATAAAATAATATTGTAAGAAATTTTTAAACTTATGTATTTTTATGACACCACAAATTTCTAACTCTTTTAAACGGCAACTGAATTAGCTTTGTTCCAGCTAGTATTATAATCAGTTCAGAATTGTATTGAGCTTGCGCAATACGAACGTTTATAACATTTTTGAAACTGCGCAAACTCAGTACAGTTCTGAATTGTTCATGCACCAACTGTCAGTTACAAGAATTGAAGTTATTAAGATATATTTTTTAAAAATCTCTTGGTATTTTAATCGTACCACCTTAAATCACACCCCATCATCTTTTACGGTTCCAAAAGCATTTCTTACAATAAACTTAATTCATCTGCTCAACATTTATATTACCGCCTTGGGAATATCTTTAATAAAATGCAACACTAAGTATATACATTGCATTTTAAAATCGATAATATAAATGTCTTCATAAAATAAGTGCACTTTAAATATACGAATTATACTATATATATGGTTGGTCTTTTATAAAAATAAATAGTCCCCAAGTCCATGGCACGTCCTTATATATTCTTGCATATTAGTTATGCACCTGGAATTTTTTAGAAAAATATTTCCCAAGAATATTATTATATTTTTGGTCTATATAGACATACATACGTATGTACGTGTGCGTGTATGTTATGTACAGCATACACATAACATTCATACCTACTACTGGAAAATATAGTGCAGCTTTTTTCACATCCCCGAGGTGACGTTGCGAATATGAAATGTATGGCGTTTCGTTTCTTTTTCCTCTCTTCCCATCTTTTTCTGCACCACACATACTGTTTTCGCTCATGGAATTTCCACCACCGAAAAAAATTCACTTGCGGTTGCCACAACTTATATTGTAAGTATATATGAATTTTATTCTATGTTGTACATTTTTTATTATTATTATTTTTCTGTATTGTGTTGGTTGAGCGTTATATCTTAGATTTTGCTTCTGATATTGGTATGTCCTGATTCGAACATAATATAACAAAAAAAAACCTACTTGGGCACGAAATTACAGCATGACAAAATGTCTGCATTCAAATTTTCTACACGCGTGTGTGCAATTTGTTGTAATGAAAATGGATTTTAATAGAGATTTCAGATTATTCAGAATGCACTGTCATTGTGTAATCGTATCGTATGCGCAGCAATTCTGCGCACATGTGGCCGGTATTTTGACTTAAGTTTATCAACGTTTCTGAAAATGTTTCAATGCTGCTAAATTTTTAAAAAAGACAAATCGAACGAATTACCACAACTGAAAAAACGCCTTCCAAAGTTTTTTTGCATTTACTTCTAAATTTTCATAAATTATAATATTAAACTAATAACAATTTTCTCATAGCAAATATTAGACAATACCTTATCATGCAGTATTATAAACGAACCTTTTTCTTAGGAAATTGTGGAAAACCGTGTGAAAGACATTTTTGGTAAAAATCGTTACTTTTATGGTATTAGGGTATCAAAAAAGCTACTATTGAAAATTCATAAATTTTTATAAGCCTCACGTGAAATGTATTTATGAATAATAAAAAAACACGTATCATCAACATAGAATTAGTTTAATGCAATTCCGGAAGAACGTTTAAAGTTTATAGTTATAAAAATTTTAATAACAATCAATGATGGTAATTTTGCGGTTAACCAATATTAGCATATCAGCAATATGTTTACAATATAATCTTGTTTAAAATACAACTTAATCACTTCTCAAAGTTTCATTACATAACCAATTAATACAAATCTATTTCACTATAGAACGTTATACGGAAAACTTTAAATTAACTTTACACTTTACATCTAGAACCACTTTAGCAACATTGAATGCATTTTACTTTATACACGAATACTTCATAAAGGTATAAAATAAACAGGGCTTTATTTAACTACATAATATACAAAACCGAAAAGCGAATATAGATATGGAAATTGAGAATAAATTTTACAATATATTTTGTTAACAACAGAAGATGGTGTCGTGCTTTTATTAAAATTTACACGAAAAACATTCACATCGGCTAATACAGAGTTTGAAAGAAAAGTGTGTTAGTCTAGTTAAATGTGATAGAGTTAGCACTAGCATTCCATTAGCTAGTGGTAGCTTGATTGTCCCATTTCCCCCAGCGAAATCACCAACGTGTGAAAACCAACAACACGTCCTTATAAAATAAAACGAAAACACACCATTTTTTCCTCTTTCTCTTTATAATAATATTGTTCGTTATTTTATATATATATTTTAACCATTCAAATTGAACTTGTAATTAAATAAGTATTGTTTTAGTTTGAATATACAGTACATAGTGTCATTTTGTGTGTATCACGTATAAATCTGCAAATTGTACAAATTGGAATTATCCTTGTATACATATAAATGTAGACCCTAATTTAGCACCATTCGAAAATCTCTAACACACAAATAGAATGGAACGTGACTGGGATTCATTCAATTTTGGTTCATTAATATGCATCCAACACTTTTTTAATGTTGTGATGGATGCCAATACAAAAAAATCTGATGAAATACTAAACATGTTCATTTGGAATGATGACGTGGTGCGCACTGGTTCTTGCGCAGCGCGGGGCTAACAATTTTGCAGGTTAGTTTCGAAAAGGAACTCAAAATTTATGCACACCCCGTATAATTGTTTATTACACGATTAATTTAATATGTTTCCAAAATATGACAGACAATTTAGAAAAATTAATTACTTCTACAAGACTAATTCTATTTCCGAGCCTCAAAACAATTTTCATTTTAATTAAAATCAGCTCTGTACCGATTATTTGTTTTGATTAATTGAAATTTGTATTTGTTACCTACTGTTTATCATAAAGATTTTCATAAACACACAACAACAACATACGTGCGTATATATGAATCGATTATCATTATTTATTTTTATCAAACATTAATTAATTTGGTTTTTCAAATAAAAAAACAACATACATATTTAATGCGTTTTATCGCTTCAATTTTATTATACCCATTTTTTCCCTCAACTGTCTTTAAAAAAAAAATTTTCCAATGTTAATTAAAGCCCTCCACCTAATTAGTGTGCGGAAAAAGCGTTTGTTTATCTTTTGTTCAACATTTCTTTGGTATTATAAAAATATATTTTGTATTACACTTAACATTTTTATACGTATACGACAATAAAGACAACAAAAGACGAAAATTGCGCACAGGTCCGTGCTAAGTATAATTCCGGCAAAAATCAATTTCCCTCAAAAATCCATTTCCATTATTTAGTGGGCCGGTACGACTCTGCTCCCAACACCGATTTTTCACACGCTTTTCCCGCAGTCGTAAACTATTTTACAACTTACCTACTGCCACCCCTCGCAATGTTGTCACCCTAAAGATTTACTTGGCGATGATGAATTAGTTTGCCACCGAAAAGTATCTGTAACAAAAAGGTTATATTACCCAAAAATTTAACATAACATTGTGTGTTAAGGTGAAAAAGAACTTAGTTAAAATATGGACTCATGCATATAAATGACTTTATTTAAAAAATGAATAACTTTTTTACGTTAAAATATATTATGAAAAGTTGTCTAACTGTTTCAGGGGGCCAGGGGGTGCGAGTTTTATTTTTGCGTGGAAAACGCGAGTCCATATTTTGCATACAAACACCAGTGTGGTATGGTAAAATGAAATGGTTTTTGTTATATATATATTAAATGGTATGTTTTATAAAGTGAGAATATTATGTACCGTGAAATGTTTTTTGTGTAAGCTCGTTTGTGGGGAAAATTTGAAAATTTACATGGCCAATTACACATTGTTTAATTAAACAAATACAATAATTAGATTGTAATTTTTCTATTTGAACCATATTCCGATTAAATGAAACGATAAAATGGAATATAAAAAATTTAAACTCAATTTGCAGTTTCAAACCATGCAATTTGAAATGTAATAGGATTTTTCCAGTCTTTGGTTAATTTCTTTCGAATTTATGCATTTTGTTATTATGAAAGAAAACTCACCTCCGCGTTTCTTGTATTAATAAAAGCAAATGGCAAACTTAATATTTTTAAAAAGAAAAAATACGTAAACACTGTATGTGCGGTTTGATACTTCAAAGTTTCCGAGAGAAAAAAACGCAATTGTGAGCTTTTTCTGTTCATGTTGAATATGGTAAACAGAAAGAAGTTACTTGAAAAAGAAGAGGGACAATAATCCATCTACTTTACGTCCCCACTTGGCATAGTTTTTACATACATTACATTTTCAAAAATGTTCACTCTGGTTTTTCCTTCAGCATCCATTATGAGTTTCTGTTTTATGTCTGGAATTGTTGTCCTGGGATGAATTCTTACAACAAACCCTGATTAATTTTCTTCTTTTACTTAAATTTCAGTTTTGGGGCAAATTTAATATTTTTGCTATAACTGTTGTACATTTTTCGTTCGTGTGATGTTTGCTAGCTTTTTTCTATAATAATTTTTTTATTATATTAAGAAATGCGCACATACGTAGAGAGTTACAAAGGAAAAACCTTCAGGGAAACACGTTTTGTGCCAAGAATAAATAACAAGCCATTATTATGAACGTATGCTTTTTGCGAACTGTGTTAATACAAAGTTTTTTTGAAAAAACATACACCGCCGGGCAAAACAATATACGTTTTAGAAATGTACTTTTTGTCTATGAAAGTTTAATTGTTCGATTTTAGTTTATTTTAAAAAAATAGTTACTGCGTTCGCAGCCATCAACTATCAATTGAATTTATACATGTTTGTATGTATTTTACGTCACTTTAAATTTTGAAATTGGCGCCAAAAATTTAACTGCACACATTTATTAATGCATGCTATTTATAAACGTTTTTACCTATCTTTACAGATAAACGTCGCCTTTATCTGTTCTTTTCACTACTTAAAGCCCTCTTTAGCATCAGTTATTTACAGAATAAAAATTAATGTTTCCATAAATGGAAAAACAATAAAAACTAAACCCAGTTATGCAGGCGAGCAGTACAATGTATGCAATATACATAATTTATATCGATAAAATGTAAAAGATAAGAACAAGGAAATAGTGGAGAGTGTATTTGTGTGAATTTCTGGGCAAATTCATCTGGGATACATCCCGTTCCATTTGAGACTAGGCCAATCTAGAAATTCATGCCTGGAGACACTAATCCTACAGAAACGGCGCCTTAAACGTGATCTTTCCATTTCTATTGCCGTTCACACAATGTTTTTTCTTTCTTGCTTTTGCTCGTCTTGTTCCATACTCATAACAATTATTCATCGAATTTCAATGTGGTTGGCAAAACTTGGCCTGGAATGGCCAATTTTATGTAATATAAAAAAATGTCGATCAGCCAGTTTAATTGTCATCTAAATTTAAATGAGTTTTCGATAAAATCTTTGATCGAAATTTATTCGCAGAGGTATTGGAAAATCTCAAAGTTGGAGTAAATGAAGCTTGCCATTTTCACTGTGTCGCAGTATGTGTGTGTGTGTTTTTTGACTAAAGGATCAAAACATTTCAGGTTTGCTGTTCTTTCAAACACACACACAAAACACCAAAAAGATCAAAAGTTCAAAGGGACGCTTATTCACAGGAAGTTGAAATTGTATATATTTCCCTGTCGAGATTTTTTCAACCTATTAAACACTTTCTTCTACATTGTGTGACAGGCTGTTTATGGCAATTTGTTGAAGGTGTCTTATATTGTTGTAAGACTATTTAATTGTAGTTAATCTTGTTAAAAGGGTTGTTATATGAAGGTTCCGTTTATGACTCGTCTTTTTGTAACATTATGAAGTGTTGTAATATGAGGATAAATTTAAATTAAACGACAAAATTTTAACAATTTGTAAACCTTCTTATATACTATTCGGATTGACTTGAAAGTCGCATTTACACAGCTTCAATTTGGAATAAGAATCTAATTCAACTGACAGTTGACAAATTAACATGGTCAACTGTCAGTTATCAGTTTTGACATATTTTAGTTGTGTAAATGAGATTTCGAACAGTTGATCACGTGAGACCTCATTCTCAGTACTAAAAAAGCCTTCATTGTTTGTAAAACAACTATTTCCTTTGAAAATTCATGTTTTTTTGTCAACTCATTAAAATTTTATAACGCTCCTCTTTTAAATGATTTAATAAATTTCTAATGGATGCAAAATCTGTTTTAAAATATTTTTACTCATAAAATATTCAGTCAGTATTTGTTTTCTTAGTAAATATAATTTAGTCTGATTTTTGTTGATTAAAAGACCGAAAACTCCGGCATTGATCAAAATAGTTAAATTATTGTACACAACGAAGAAGATAGTTTTATGTAAAATATACAATGTACGTACGAGTATATATGACTGCTTGAGGAAAATTTTCATAATTTCAGTTAAATTCCGAGATAAGAGTAAAGAAGAGCCTGGGGAATGTTTTAATGAAAGCATTGACGTCACACACAACTCCTCTCATTTAATGTACTTTGACTTATATATATTTTCCTCTGAAGAACGGTTACAATTTGTTAAACACACACTATCTCATTTTAGTTTAATAGTAATTTATAAAATTAAGATTAAGTTACGTGAATCCAAAAGAAATATAAGATAAAAATGTAAAAAATTCGCACCTATGTCATAAATCACCAAAAACGTAACTGTATAAAAATATTATAAAATGATAGAAAGACAGAAAAGAAAATCTACTAGTTTTTCTTGTCGTCACAAAAACGTTGTATTGACATAGATTAATATTCGTTCTTTTGCTAGAAATTTCCGTGAAACATTTATGATTATATTATGACGTCACATTTTGCTGGGAGAATGGATTAAAGTAGATTCCAAGGGTGTAATGTTGGTATAAAATAGAGGAAAAAGCCCCCAACAATTTTCTACATAAATATTTACAATATATTTCGTTAATTTAACGAAGCAAACAATACATAGAGAAAATAAAAATATTCTAACGCTAGAAAAAAAATCGTAAAGTCTTCTATTTTTTTTTATTTCATTTTAGTCCCTCCTTAATTTAAACATCCTTTTTAGATACTGAGCAGGGTTGGAGGGTGCATTTAAAATAGGAAGAGATACGATTTCTTGTAGGAGAAAAAAAGTTTTACTTGCTTACAACTTTTTACTCTCGTTTTTACTTTTTAACAGAAAAAGAAAGTTTCCAATTCCATTGAAACGAAATAAAAACTGCACCATTTCAATTTGAGTACATCGTAATTATTACTGAATATAAATTTATTATTCGAATATTGTTTAAGTTGGTGGTTTTGGAGTTTGTGTAGTAATTTGAAGCCTTGAAGTATGTATTTCCCTAATTTATATAGCTTTGGAATAGTTTGACGAAGTTTTATCTATTAAACTAACTACATACTAGTTATTAGGCTAAATATAAACGTATATCTTGTTATAAATTAAACGTATAGTACCAAAAAAGTGTCGAATTGTTTCACCGTGAAAGTTTGAACGACTGAACTCTATATGTAACTGGAACGCTAATAGTAGCTATCCAGTTGTATATAGAATTCAAACTGCAGGGCAGGTTTAAAAGAATTCATTTTTGTATTAATTTTTTGCTAATAGAATTAAATTGTAATTACTAACAACAAAGGCACAATAAAAAGCCTTAAATTCTCTTAAATCCAAAAATAATTGAGTGCAACTCAAATTTTTGCCATTACATTAGAATTCGGTCCTGTACACTTGCAGGAATTTATAGTAGTCAAGTTTAAAGGAAGTTTAAACGTATATTCCGTGTTGCAATTATAATTTATAATATACGTACACATAATAAAACCTTTTTCTAATTTCATATAACATACTCGTACATAACACTAGTGCAGTAAAACGGCACTAACGAGCAAAACGAAAACTAAAAGATGTGTATCGAAGTGTAAAAAGAGCCGTAATAAAATATTTCGAATGTGGAAGGATGTGTTTATTGTGAAAATCTTTTTTCTTTATCTGTTAAACTACATACTAGTGTATTATATGGGGCTATATACATATATATACGAGTATAAAGCTCTTTTCCTTTATTTTATGTATAATTCATGGGATTTTTCTATTTTATTTTGTGGCCACAATGAACTCCTCTTATTGTTAATTTTATTACAGTTCGTTTTCTTGTTTTAAATACTTTTCCGTCCACATTCGCCTCCCAACATTTCAGCAATAATCGTTAATTTCTTAAATATAGTTTGCAGCAATGCAGACAAATAATTAAATAATAATAATACAAAGCAGACATACAACAAAAAACTTCAAACTACTTAAAGAAATGAAGAATAACTTAAAATTAAGTTTTCTCATGTTCATTTTTAAGTTGTAGTAAAGGAAAAAGAATCAAGTGGAAACTTTAATGTCCATTATACAAGTCTGGGAAGTCATGTATGATAAAAGATCTAATTTATAAAATAAGAAGATCATTTTGAAACTGGATGAAACTGGAAAGATATGCGAGTTTAATGATGAATCCGTTGGATAAGTTAAAATTTTGCCAAACAATGTCCTCATGAAAAATTCTTATTTGGCATATTAGACTGTAGTTTGGAAAGAAATTGTTGCAAATCCAATACACTGAAACAAGAATCAAAGAACCTCCTTCATCATTCAGAATAATAGAAATAAAGCCAACGAATCTAAATTAAAAAAAGAGAACAATAAGCTCCGAATTTTTGTACATCAAAAATAATTTCAGTACAAAACTGAAGCTAATAACTCTCAGTTTGCTCTTAACAAAGCAATTAAAACGACAGGTATGGTGTTGTACGATAATGCAAAACGTAACTTTTTCGTAACATGAAAGACAACTTACACAACACAATAATAATAATAACCAGGTATAGTCTTTGAAGTAAATGATAGCTATTGTATGTTAGCATCCGTTTTGTTTCATATTGTTCATTACCTTGTCGTTTTATCTTCCAACAACGACATTCACACATTCAGTTTATATATTTGTCTAGAAAGAGAAATGCAGCAAGAGAGAGACGGAAAACTTTGGCGAAAATAACCACCCCCACATGGACAATAATAATGTATACATCATTTATGCTTGTACATATCTAATATCACAATAATAGTAACCGATCGATTTAAATTTCAAATTCACAACTAAATAATTACAATTTTCTTTAAACTTAAGGCGGTGTTTTGTCTCCTGCGGTGAAAACTTGAACTAAACTACACAAGTGATGATACAACTGTAAACTTGACGATTATAAAAGAAATTGCCACCGAAACGCATATTTGCGTGACAAATTCCCATAATGCACTCTAAACCGGCCCCATAAACATTTCGAATGCGTTTTTATTTATATAAACCGAAAATAGTAAAACGCATAATAACAATTTACTACTTGAATCATTTTAATTTGTACGATAATGAATTTTCTTTCGTGAAGAATGACCGCTTCTGCTATGTTGCTATGGCAACACTCTATCGAATTGCATGTTCGATGCACATTGTGAATATACGGAAAATATTCCACCCCCAACACAAGTTGGTAGAGTGTGTGGGGAGTGAACTGGCCCTAAATAAAATTAGTTTGATGGAAAATTGAGTGACGGGAACGACGAGGGAGAAACTTACGATATGATGATAGAAATGTGCAATATAATGCAATTCAAATTTATATACCAATTTGTGTATAAACTATTGTAGTTGAACATACCAAAATTTCTATTTGAATTGTTAGTATAATAATATCTTTCGGTACATTGAAATTGTTAAAATAATATATATACTTATTCAGTGTTGTGCAAATATTCCTTTAGGGTAATAAATTTTATCGGTGTGAATACAAAAGAATGGATAAACATTGAAATACACCATATTTGTTTTAAAATATTAGTTTGTGCAGGAAAACGATTTTAATTACTTATAACAGAAAATTGTTAAATCAATAATATTTAAAAATACTGCATTTAAATGGTTTTTTACTGAGATTTCGAGAATCGAGACCCTAATGATCGACGTTTCGAGAATAGAGCTCCTGAAACTGAATTTTATTGAAAATATTGATTCTATTTTAAAATTTTCACATTAATTAACAATAACACTAATGTTGTGTTGAAATTAAAAATAATTTCTCGCTAAACTGTGTTCAGGCATGCCAACATGTACATTTAAAATGGTTTCAGTATATTTTGGTATGTTCCAATTAAATGTGTGTGACATTTGGCAAAATATTCCACCCTTTAGCAGACATTTCCTCTATTTCACACACTTTCCCTTCCACAAAACACCGGCAACAACAAACTAAACATCGTTGGATTTCCTCATCAGACATGCAAATTTGATTTTGAGAAAATTACAGCCGTAATCAGTCAGACATGCACATGTAGATGTACATAATGGAATCTTTACGATTATATATTGTGGAAATTCTTTTCATCCGAATAAAAATGGACAAAATTCCTGTCCGGACTCTTGTTGAACGAAATGATTCAGGAGGATAATTTTTTCGAGAAAATATCATTAATTCTGAATAAAAATGTTTCGTTAAAATGGATTTAATAAAATGTGCACGTTTTCAAAGTTCCCATTAAATGACACACATTTCCATATACAACATACTTTATGTATTCAAAGCATCGAATTACTTTGTCAATAAAAACTTTTTCTTTTGAAAAAGATTTGCAAAATCTACTCGGAAAATATAAAGTCTGGATTGTGTATATTTACGATGTAAAAGTTGTACAACAACAACAGAAAAAAGAAAGATATAGAAAAATATACCTTTGGCAGAAGAAAAGTACATTGCACGTGAAAATGATAAAGTTAAAAGGAAACTTATGAAAAAAGTTTTTCTACTGGCAATATTTTAGTGTTATGCTAAATTATTAACAAATTCATCGTATGGAATAGATAAGTTTTTGTAAAAGAGGAAGACATTTGCGATTTATGATAAATGTGTTTCGAATATTAACTTCTATAACTCGCTATAATAGAAACGAAGCAAAGTTTTTCAAGATTTATTTAGAAAAAATTTTATTAAATTTTGTATTGAAAAACTAGGGACATTTTTTCGTGTTGCTGTCAATAAATATTACTAAACATCCATATTGACAGCCATATGACAGCTTTGATTACCAACCTAAAATTGATAAAAATAAATATCTCTAAATATTGAAAGAAAACATTTAAATAATAAATTTTCGTAAAAAATACCACCATTTTATTAAAACATTTTCAACACAATAACATAAATAGCCGGAAAAAAGGAAAAGCTATAAATTTATTCTAGTATATATAAATATATAAGCTAACTATATCGCTAAATCTCTATATGTAGGTCATATATATTTTTTGAAAATTTATTACACCTAATATATCAACTTATTGTGGTGGTAAAATATATTACACGGGTAGGTTGTACCATAAGGGTTGTTGATTTTCAAGGGTCTATTGTATCGAAAATGCTCTCATTTAAGAACTTTACTTAATATCGCTTTTTTGGCTGAAAAAAGCTAAACTTTCTGGTTCGCGAATATCTTTATTCGTTGATAATAAAAAGGGTTTTCTTGTTTTTTTTCTGATATAAAAACAACTGTCGATTTTATGATATCAATGAAATTTCCGAGGATCGCAGACCTTCTTCCAAAAATCTCGAGAATAGAGCCCCTTATTTGACTTCCGCAAACATCAAGAAGTACTTTCATTAAAACAGAAGTTGCGCTCGAAATTCGCCAATAAATCGAAAAAGATAATTAGCGAGATTAAAGTATTTCATTGAACGGCATTTCCATTATACGGGACCTTCGATGTGCCCTTAAACTATTTTAATGAAACGAAACGATTTTTTCACCGCTAAATGCAAGAATCGTACAATATGATCGTCTTTTCAAGTCGCCACAATCGTGATCGATTCGTTAGTTACAATCCTTAAAAGCGGGCTAGACGACCCCCCATTAAATTTATTACTTTTTCATGCAAATAACACAAAAACACATAAGTTGTGATATATTTCTAGCACATGCAAAACAATATCGTTGTAAATAATAAATTGTGATTAGTATTTTTATTGGTACTATAAAATGGTGTAAATAATGTAAAAGAAATCATAAAATTACATACACAAATATACAGTATAAAATGAACCTTCGTAATTTAGGAAAAACTGTTCGATGTTGATGAAGTACACAAGGGAAATTGTCAAAAATTGGCTGTACTCGCGTCGCACGGCGTCTGTAATAGTACTAGAAGCGTCGGGAGCGTCTTTACATTTATATACGCGCCGTTTTCACGATAGTTGCGCGCAAGCCGAAATCTTTTCAACCCCCATTCATTTCCTTATACATTAACCATTGTAGTTATTTTCGTTATTTTATCGTAATAGGGTGGAAAATTTAACTTACAACTTGATGGAAACGATTATTATTAATTGATTTTCAAATAAGAGGAAATTGTAAAATTTTTAACGGAGGTAAAATAAATCATTTGAGTGAAAACTGAAATAAAGTTTCAGGAACATGAAAACTTATTATATTTTTTTATTTTATAGTCTTATTTCTTTGTGCTTGCAATTTTTTAAAAAAAACTTATTTTACTAAGCTGCTGTCATCTATTACAGTTTCTATGAACTACTATTTTGAAAACAAGTTTGACGGGCATTTTATTAAAAAAATTGTAGAACCCTGTAGAACGTATTTAAATCTTACACATACTGAAATTTGGATTATGCAACCAATTATACAGCTGATTTTTAAGTGGCCGTAATTTTCACTGAAATCATAAAAATTTTCAAGTTGTTGTAAATATAAGTTTATAATATAAAATTTTAAATAAATTCATTCACCTAATTGTACATACGTTTTACGGTTAAAATAACTGATTAAATTCAAGGATATTGATATGCCGTTATCGTGTTACCGTTTTATTAATGAAATTCATACTACATATATTTATAACCGGAGGAAATGACTTAAAAATTCTCTTTTGCAACAAAATTTCATTATTTCAATATCAATTAGACTTTCAAATTATTCGCATATTTGTATCGAAAGTCCCCAAATTTATGTTGCAGTACTGCATTTGACATTTAAGCGAATGTTTATCATCAAAAGTGACAGCCACAGAAATGGGGCTCAAAATAATAAATAATTTATTAAAATAATCAAACACTCACTTGTATGTGGCATTCATTATAAAAAAAATGTTCCACAACGAACACGTACTTAAATTTCATGTAATGCACAAACGGAATTTCTTAATACTGTAAAAAATTGTGAATTTGTGATTAATATTGTTAAATTATCCAAAAATTACCATGTCTGCCGTATTTGGATACAGTCGGGAGGCTGTTCGCGTTAAAGTTAAGGTAGTCACATGCAACTGATTCGATCGACCAGTTTAACAATCGTTTATTTACAGAAATTGGAGGGTAATCAGCCACCAGAAATGCGAAAATTCAGTGTGGACCCGCAAATCACCTCGTTTGAAGTGTTGCAAAGCATCTTGGCCAAGGCATTCGACCTGAAAGGCGACTTCACCATCTCCTATCGCCTGTTCGATGTGAACGGCCACGAAACGTATTTACCGTTATTGTCCGACTATGATTTGGATGCTGCTTTTCTCAAGTAAATCCACGCTAATCAGCGATTTTCGAACATTTTATTACAAGAGAGATGTTTTAGGGCACATAATATGTCTGTTGCTACAAATACAGAGCCGTGTTTGTGTTTGCGTGTCGATTTGAAACCGTTCGAAGAATGTTCGGACGACTGGGAATTGAAACAAAATGTACCAATTATTGCACAGTTTCGTACGACAACAAGTCAGGAGGCCAAACCGGCGCCCCGGTTGCATGGAATTATTAATCAGGTAAAAATTGCTGTTTTCAGTCGTTTACTAAGGTCTATTCATATAGGGAAGAGAAATGTGCGATTGGTCAGCTTTCACGTGATTTAACTTTTTAAATTTGATTGGTCGAAAGCTAGGTTAGAAGGTGGAGCATTGTGGCAAATGTAAACAATAATTGGATGATTTTGAAAAACGTCATAATTCAAGATGGACGACTTTTCTTCCCTAAATGAATAGAGTATAGTCTCGTTTTTTGTTCGATGCTTATTTGAAGTGGTTGAACTTTAGGCAGTTAGGGGATTTTTGTGATTTTAGGTAGGCAAAACACTGAATTTGGTACAAAGAGCATTCAATTTCGGTGAAGATGTTAGCCTAGTGTCAATTCAGCCACCGAGACCGCCCCTTTCCGATGCCGAGTTTCGCACATTTTTAGATCCGGTTGGCCAAATTGTCAGTGCAAAAGAATTGCGTTCGGTTATTTATTTTGGTGGAATTGATGCAAGTTTAAGGTGACCCACTATACTATAGTTTAAACCGTTTCATTAAATTCACGTTTTCATTTTTTTTTTTTAGAAAGGTTGTGTGGAAACATTTATTAAACGTTTATCCTGACGGTATGACTGGCAGAGAACGAATGGATTATATAAAACGAAAAGCTGCCGAATATATTAGTTTGAGAGAAACATGGAAGAATGCAATTGCTCAAGGACCGGTTGTTGGTGAATTGGCCTACACTACTGGTATGGTGAGAAAAGACGTCTTAAGAACTGATAGACATCATCCGTTTTATGCTGGCAGCGATGATAATCAAAATATTGCATCATTATTCAACATACTTACAACGTAAGTACTGTTAGTAGATGAGCTGTGCGTGTTCTAGACCGGAAGTCGGCCATTTTTTGGCGACGCCATCTTTAATTATTTGAATTTCCCATCAAAAATTTATTTTTTGCGCCTCCGTCCGTATTTAGTCGTTTTGCAATCGCGAAAATCGTCTAGAAACAGCGTTTTTCCTGCCTAGGCAGGCAAAATGAAATCTAGTGCAATTTACGTTCCCACTGATTCAGAAAATGAATTGATTTGACAGATGTCAAATGTGTCAAGTCGAAATATTGTTTATTAAATTAATTTTTTTATTTAAATAATTATTGTTGGCGCAAAAAATATTGTGTTTTATGCGTCTAGAAACTCACACTCGCAAAAGCTCAGTTTCTAGCCTTATAAAACAAATAACTATTTAATATAAAATTGATTGCAAATAGACATAGTTCACAAAACATAACCATAAAAAAAATTCTCAGCGGTTGAAATACACATGAAGTTAGATATTATTACATACTTGCAACTAATTTCTCTATACAGGGTGTTCGCGAATAACGTCAGAATATTATACCGGATAATTCCTGACTTAATTCTATGACGATATACACAAATATACCTTAGTGCCAAAATGCTTCGTTTTCGAGTTACAGGGTGTTAAAGTTTCTGAAAAATTAAGATTTTTCTTTAATATTTTAATACATACTGTAGATATCAAAATGAAATTTTGCACATAAATATAGTTTATTATTACACATCTTTGTGTAAAATTTTGAAAAAATTATCCACCCCCTTCTACTAGTTTTCCTGGAGGGGGTGGTAATAAACCCCAACAACTTTTAATTTTACCCTATTTAGATGTCATGAATTTGGAAAATAATAGATACAGGGTAGAAGTGTTGTAACAGCAAGGAATAAATGTTTGAGTTATTTTAAGACACAAACTTCATATAAACACGTGTTAGAAACGCCACGGTTTTCGAAGTAGATTAAAACATTGTCAATATCTTGAACACCCAGTATCTCGAAAACGGTGCGATTTCTGACACATTTTTACATGAAGTTTTTGTCTTAAAATAATTCAAAGATTTATTTCTTGA
>SSSI01009643.1:0-34628 GCA_004796505.1 Oryzaephilus surinamensis
TATCTCTTAACTTTTTATACATTTATAAAAAAGATATCTATTGAGAACTTCATTTGAACATTATCTGGATGTACATTCTGTATTTGTCCTACCGTGGGGATCGAACCACCTTCCATAGAATCTGAAAATTTGCTATTTACATATCACTTACCTTGGACCACTGGGCTATTACTTCCTATAGAACTTTTTTGTTTAAATTATATTATATTGAATATATACGTAACATTTATACATTCTTACTTAGTAGTACCTAGTACTTATACATATACGTATTATAAAAAAATTTTTTTTGTGATATTATATACTTCAGTATGTATGTACGTATAAATAATACCAATACATAAAATGGCAGAAAAATAATTTGAAAAAAATGGTAAAAAAAGTGAAAATCGTGAAAAAGTTAAAGCATAATAAATATGTTTTGAATGGCAAGATAAGAAAATATATTATATAAATTTTTTTAACAATTGTTATAATATAAATATTATAATAAGGTAAATGTAAAACAACTTTGTATTTCGTCTTACTGAATTTCATTCTAATTACGTTTTCATTCTTAAGTCTCGCATGAATAAATTAATATTATATAAAAGCAATTTAAAATCTTAAAAACTATCATTCTCTGTTTCTTATTTATGTTTTATAACATATGAAATGTCCTTGAGAGTATCCCTAAAATTAAATTCAAGTATGTAGCACAGAAGATTTTTACTAACATACCTACAAGTTCGCATTATAACAAAAGGAAATTTAACTATTCATGCGATGTTTTATCAAATCATCTAATTAACGTAACTTATTAACTTCTATATAACTTCATATATAAGAACATTTTCAACTAAAACAATTGAGACATTTTGAGGTAGTTTTACAAGAATGTCCATTAGATGTTAAATAAAAATGTTATACACATGACACGGAAAGATGTCATCTCCAAATAATGTACAAGTGAAGTAACTGTTTGATTCCAGAATAACGTTGAAAAATTTAACGTAAATGGGATATTTTGTAACGTTACAAAAATGTTTTGTGTTTAGTGGGAAATTTCATTATGTACCTAGGTATAGGTTCAGTGTCCACTTTTATTTCTCTTAAAAGGATTTTTAGTTTTTACCATTATAGGAAATTATAGAAAAAAAATCTTCTTATATTCAATTTTTCGACTTATATATATATAGAGTATATTTATATAATACGTATTAACGTACAATTTAGGTATACTTTGGTACATATTATACTCCATAATGCATTAGAATTCGTATACTACATACATATAATATGTACTTATTATATGTATGAACATAATACATATTTAAAAAATAGACTCTTTTTACAATCAGTGTATACATATATGTATACTTATACAATACATATTCCCTTTATGGTTTCAGCAAAGTTAAATTTTAAAGCACATATTTATATTTATGTAAAATAATATCAAAAAATGAAATCCAACTCTAGTGATAATTTTTTTTAAAAACTTATTTAATTACATTCTTAAACGTTTTTACAATTAAAATCTAAATTATATAATAATATAAAATGTCAATGACATATTTATTCATGTACATATATATTTATAAATAGACATTTGATTCATAAAAACGGCGTCACCTCCAACTAAAGCATGAAAGGCAATAGTGGTGGATGGATGGAGAAGAGTGGAAAGGAGCAAGAGGCTTGTTCAACAAAGCTATTCACCCAAAAAGCCAGAATGAATCCTGTGCAACGTCCTCGAACCTGCCTATCCAGGACATCGCACCCTGTTTGACCCACTTTCTCCCTCCACCACTCCACATCAATGACATCATGCTGACGTCATTCCAAATGTGGGACAATTTCATTCTAAAATATCGGGATTGCCTGGCCCCGTAATTAATTTGCTTTATGGTGTGCTATAGTTCTATATAAGCATATTATTGATCCAAATACATATACAAATATAGGCTTAAATTATTGTTAACATTAATGCCATATTTACAATTTAATTAATCATTTTAAAATAAAGTATTTTTCTCGTTCCAGAAGCTTTGTTCTACCTATTTTTTGAGTTAATCTGAACTATAGGTATAAATTTTAATGAAACTAGTCTCTCATAAAATATTTATCCTTGTTTTTGACTATTGAGTAAACCATTAATTAAAATCTTCTAATAATTTAAATGTCAAAATCCCTATATGTACACGGAACATTAATAGAAATATGAAAAAATAATTAAATTTTAGAACTAATTATTTAGATAATGTTAATAAAGTTAATTCACTATCTGGAAAATCAAATTGTGCTGTATCTGCGTTCATGCGAAATGTAGATAATGAAATCAGTTACCTAAAAGCATCATGTATGTACTTAGCCATCATGTTAATAATTTTTCAATTATAAACAAATTGGGTACATTGATGCAAGAATATACACGGGAAACTCTGTGTATATTGAACTACAGGTCATAGACCCAAAGCTTTAGAACCCCTGAATTGACCTAGTTCTCCCACTTTGACACAGTTTGCAACAAGTATTGACGCACCCCTTACCATCTCTTCGGCCATAATGACGTCATTGCGTCTTCATACCCTTTTTGCGAATGGAATAATGCATCTTTGTTTATTTTCAAATAAAATAAATTAATTAAACTGGAGGTATATCTATAATATGTCTTTCTATATATAAATTATGAATTACGTTTTCATCCCCCAACAAAAACGTCCAGTCCTTTACAACAATACAAATTTATAAATTTTTTATTTTTGGAAAGTCCTTTCATGTTCCAAAGTGTCCTCTTGAACAATACACTATTGACATACAAAAAAAAATTATTTAAATTTTATAAATAGAAATACAAAGAGTTATGCAGTATTTCTGCTACATTGAGCAGAATAGGAGAGAGAGAAGTTGCTGAATGCTGATATTTCTGCAAATATTATGACCCTGCCTGGCACGTGAGAGTGACAATCAATGTAATGACGTCAGAGTATAACCGACCAATCGCTTTTAGGATCCATTCACTGCCACGAACCGTGCTTGTTACAGATTCATCTTGAGCTTTTAACTTTACTTCAGTATCGCACTGAACTTGCAGAGTTTCAGCAGTAAGCTTTTAGATAGCAGAGCGCTCCCCATGCGCTCCCATAACTATAACTATTAATTCTTTTAAATAATTGGTATTTGAAATTTATCAATGGTTTTTAAATTAAGTTTTATTTTTTATTGGCAAAATTATTAGTGTATTTTATTTTGTACCATTTAATTCAATTAAAATATTTAAAAAAAAAAAACAATGAATGGCACCAATGAATTCTAGATTACGGGTTTTACGTAAGTCTTAGATTTAATTAAATCACATAAATTAAGCATGATTTCTGTTGCTTTTTCATGTTATGTTATTTCGCTTTCAATAAAGTTTATAAAATGTCAGTGTATTTATTCTTTGTTTTATTTTTTAATTTTTCCTTTTGTTTCCTTTTTACGACAAACGACAAACACACAATTATAAAACTTACATTTGATTGAAACGCATAAATATACCTAATTACCTACTATACACGTATTTATTTTAATTTGTACCTATAGTAATGTAGGTTTCAATAATAATAATTATGCGTATGTTCAAATTGAAATTCAAATTGATTTTGGTGACATTATATATAGATATTAATTGATTATTAATTATTTATCAGAAAAACCGTTTAAATTATGAATATATTCTTTTTCTTTATTTCACAGTTTAATTTTTTCGCATGAAATTTCTTGTTGTTTTCATCAATGATTTGATTATTTAAGTATGTATATATATACCTACATAGTTAGCCTTTACGAGTACATACTCGGTCATTTAAAATTTCAAAGCTTTTTTAGTAAATAAATATTAGATATACTATATTGTATTAGCAGATACTTACAACAAACAAAATGATAGGCACCTACTCGTATTACAAATGAAATAACTCTTATACCTATTACCTCTAGTGAAATTGTTAAAATATGTAACATTTTCTTTTTACCCACTAAGTAAATTTTCATCATTTTTCGTCAACGTAGGTATATAAAATAATTTAAAAATAATTTCACATTGTATTCGTTTTTGGAATTATGGGTATATGTATATTAATCATAAAATGTTCCAAAATAGGAATAATATAATGGACAATAAATGAAATTGAATTTAATTTACATCAGACTGACGTCACTGTCATTTATAGGTATTCCAAAAATAAAAAGATGCTTTTGTGAATATAGCTGATATAGTATATAAAAAATCCTATGTTGCTCGTATACAACTGTATTATTGTATTATTCAAAAATTCGAAATATAAAGTTATACATTTATAGGTACTATTTTATATACATATATTAGGTACTTACATATATAGGTACCTAATAGTTTATAAGATGTGCACCTATACACATTTATCGGCGATGCATTTACTGTACCTTTAAAAATATAACAATAAAATCAATGTTATATCATTAGTTTAAATTTAACTAATAAAGGAATTGATTATTTTATGAGGACAAGAAGCTTTTTACATAATTTATGAGTTTATGTATTTTATAAGTCATGTATATACGTGGTCTTATTAAGTATTATAGATTAAATTATATATAGCCAGAACATGTACTTTTTATATTAAATACTGGCATATTTTAATCAACTTAAAAATTGAACTTTTGGTACAATAAAACTTTACGATAAAGAGATAGATAGATAAATTATTTGTCTGTTCTTCGCTTACAACTAAATTATATTATCTACATACGTATATGTATTACATCATGATTCCTGAGAAAAATATAATAACATTTTTCCAAATACACCTTCTTATTTTGTAAATTTGTATTTTATAAATATTATTGATTATACGTACATAGGTATATATTTATCTCGCATTTCTTGGATTATAATATTCTATATAATTCTATATATAAAACAGTGGATGTCAAATAAAGCTTTTACACAAATAACCATTTGATCAGTTCATTAAAAGCTTCCAATTATATTATGTAGAAAATTCTGAAAATACCTATATATACCAATTAATACAAATTAAACAAAAAGCATTTATAATAAGTAGATCAAGTTTTAATAAAAATGGAGATGTTGCATGATTGGAGGATTTAAAATTTGACTTTATAAATCGATATACCGTGTTAAAAAACTCTTAATATATAAATGTTTTTCATATATTCTTACTTTTTTACTTAATTTGTTATTAAAAATTAAAAAACAATAGATACTCATTTCAAATGACTTAATAACAATACAAAATACTATTAAATTAATATATATACCTAACAATACTTTTTTCTTGGAGTATACCTATTAAAAATATATAATTTAAAATGAATGATAATACCTCTTCATCTTTTAAATCACATATTTATTTCATACTATAATGACGTCATTAAAATCATCTTTAAAAAATGCCCTTTTAAAAATTGAAAAAACTACTACCCAAAAAAAATCAGTATAATTTCAGAATCAAGAAACAACAAGGCTATTATCACACGAATAAAAAAAATATGTACATCTAGTCACTTCTAGTCCAATATATTACAGGCATATTTTTGAAAAATATGTTAGCACAAATTTTATGGATACAATTAATGCGTCTACTAAGTATACAATATCAATCAACTGAAAAAAGTACCTATAACTAATAATTTAGCGGACAGGACACTGTTTTATGATTATTGAGGGGCTTTAGAAGCTTTTTATAGGTATACAATATGAGAAACTAACTCTAGAGTCTAGACGAAAGTATTAGGTGTATAACTATACAGAATATAAATATGTATTCAAATTTAAACAGGTATTACATACTAATTCATTCATTGGCTATTTATTAGTACAACAAATTGAAAATTTCAATGTCCTAATTTATTTAATATTTAATACCTAGATGGTGCAGTACCTACTTGTAATTTATAACTAGGTAGTTATTTTCATACATTCATTATATACGTATTATTTAGCAACTAATACAATAATATAGTCAAGAAAAAATGACTTATGTAAAGAAGTAAACATTTCTATGAGGGTGCTATTATGGTTCAGTTAATACAACAAAATCCAAATACATACATATTTGGAACAATAGTGACGTCATTGAGTTAAACGCAGGCGCTACACCCTCGCTAACCTACATTTCAGAGCTAAAAATAGATCGTCCTCGATCTAATAATAGTCAGGACGAGACTGTGTCAGAGAAGGATAACTGCAGGACATTACCCTCAGTAAAAATGATATTTGTGATTTCTTTCTCTGTATTATGATTTATGGTATAGAATACTCTGTATTCTATAACACTTGCTATAAATAAATTAATATATTGCATAATAGTACATAAATAGATTATGCTTTACTAAAGGATAACTACTTAGTTTCAAAATTTTTCAAAATATGTTATGCAGCAATCTAATAGAAGGGGTTGTAATTATCAAAAGATTACAGAAAAATTATAAACTAAAAAGTTTGTATTAAATATAAAATTAAAATACCTAATAAGTATTAAGGATGTATAGGTATATAAGTTATATGTACTTATGTAGATATACGAGTACATACGTTGCATATTTCTATAGGTGTACGTGACGATTTATACGTAAAAAATGGAAGTTTCACGCAGTTTTTCTTTATGTTTATCCTGAATTGCGTCATTGCAGGAAAAGTAGGTCAAATTTGGGGTAGGGAGGAAATTCTGAGAGACTCATCTCAATGGGTAATTCATGTAACAAACGCAAGTTCATCCGCAACACCTATATACAAAAAGTGTACATATAGATATATTTACTATGTTTATAGATAATACCTTCTTAGTTAGATATATATAAGCATAAATACATATCTTATTGAATGATGATTAAAAATAATACCTAATACGAGTAGGTACAGCATATATATATTTTATCTACCAAAACATAAATAACGATCTATCATAGGTATACCAAATATTTAAATACATATGTAGAATTGTATGATATAATATACAGAATTTTCAATTCAGCTTTTCATTTTCAAAGATATTCTAATTATTGTACAACTTATTAAGGTAAGTACGAGATACTAATAATAATAATATTATAATGGTATGTTAATATGTCTGTGTATAATACATATATTTTAATGAATATAAAAAATTATGAAGTTAAACATGCATTAAAATCAATAATATTTCAACAAGGTTTCGCGCTTATACTATCATTAAAATCTATTAAGTATTTTTAAAGCTCGCTGACGTCATTTAAAGTAATTGACGTCACTGTTTTATTATCAAATAAAACGAGTCCATTTATTTTATCATTTTTTTTTTTTGGTTCATGTGAATATAAGCTTTTGTGATATTTAAAATGTACGCTAAACTCCAAAATGGTAAATTATTAAAGCTCATACCTACTAATTGATGTGACGCTAATGAAATTTTTACATGCATACCTAATGGGTAACAAAAAACTGATAAATTGATCAAAGTTGCACATAGGCACTAATACATTTTTATAATGCATTAATGCAGCCCTTCAAAAATTTTTTACAAGGAAAATTGTTAAATATGAGTAATTAAAGCTCTTAGTAGTTTAGTAGTAATAATTAATTAAGTATATACTAGGTACTATTTATATGAATAAAATAATACTGCAATAAAGCGCTGGAGTTTTACTGTTATACTACCTATGTATTATAAAAAAAAATAATGACCTTTTTTCATATTAATAGGTACTATTTTTTCCCAAAAATTTAAACAAAAAAAGGATTCAAATCCGACGATGGACATATACATATAAGAGTGTACATACTTAATATGTATATATCTATATGTTACGTACCTAGAAAAGATACATACTTGCTAATATTATATTTCATTATTATGTTACAGTAATGTGCAGTTCTCATGGAAACCATGCTGGTTCTAACTACAATCCAATTAGAAGTAATCCAAATATATTCCACAAACAGTGGAGACTCGTCAATTATTAGTCGTAAGGGACGAACTCCTCTCAGGCATGAAATTGTATTTTAAGCTAATTTCTGCCTTTGATGGGTTCGCTTCTTTAGATTATACACTATAAAGTTTAAACAAGAATATTAATCTTTATATATTGTCAAATAAGGTAGGGAATATCTAAGGGGTCACACTAATCAAAAACAAATATTCATGATGAATATACCCAACTTATTTTAAACGAAATAATACAGGTAAGTACTGATCGTATTATACAAAAAATATATGAACACATATATATTGGAATGGACGAACTCGTCACTTTATAATCCTCTATAAAAATTTCAATATAATTCGACATACCAACTCGTCACCAGCCACTTAATATACGTAGATATACGCCAACTGGTCACTCAAATATAAACCCAGCTTACCCAGCATTGTGTTTCAGCTCTTCTTGCATGAGATACTCTGTCTATCTTCAATATTTTGCCATATTTTTGTAAGAAAATAATAAATTTTGTTGTTTTAATGGAAGTTGTCATGTTAACTGTTAGTTCAAATTCGTAAAATCGTTTCTAATGTAGCTCAAATTCATTGAAGCAGTTTAATTTGCGTTTAACAATTAAAGTGGTTTTTGGCACTAATTTTAAAATTTTTGTCATATTTTGCGTTTGTAATTGACAACATTACAGTATCACTATCAGTTAATTTTCAATAAAAGCTACTTGAAAAATTTTTAAATTTGGTACGCGATTCAGTTAATCAAGAAAAAACTAAGTAAGTTTTTTGGAATTCCGGTGCCTAATTGGATAATCCTTGAAGAGTCTTAAAAAATTTACCTTATCTCGATCATACCCAATCATCGAAATTGCAATGGATTAAAGTCCGTGATGAGATGACCTGTTTACATTGAATATTCTCTACTTCTTTGAATTCAATAAAAATCATATTCATATTACATAGCGAAAAATGTTATGTAAATTTTTCAGGTATATTTTAAATAAAAAGTGCATTAATTCAACAATATTAGACCGACACTGACTACTTTTGTTGGCTTCATAGTAATCCTGTAGAATTTGTAAGTTTAGACAGCAGTTTTACGGTATCCGACAACGGAAGGAATAGAATTCAGTTTACAGTACAGGGACTTTTTCCTGTATGTATATATTTCACCAATTACCTATTTTCAATAGTCTGGTATACAATAATATCTCTTGTAATTGTTACATATTTATATTTCATGTATACCTATACTATTCGTTTACCCGTTTAGGAAATGGCTAACATTTAATGCAACTAATCTTATTATATTTCTAAGAACTTAATATACAGAAACATATACACGTACATATAGAATTTTTCAAATATTTCAAAATTGTAGCAATTAATGCAATTATTTACTAAGTTGAAGCATGTATAATATAATAACTAATAAGTTAAAATGTAGGTACATACACGCTAATAGTGGTTGAATGAATTAATAAAATATATGCTTATAACGACATAAATAATAAAATAAAATGTTCACAAGGTTTCTTAAGTGTCGACAGTCAATATTAAATAAGGAATATATTAATTAGAATATATTGGCTTTACGATATAGATTACATGCTGGAGGGGATGATACTTTATATATAGGGGATGAAACCTCTAAAAAACCTTAGTTATTTAACAAACCAGTAAAACTAAATTAAAAGTGAATACATATATCAACGTTAGTTGTAATTTCGATTTAATATGTTCTTAAAAAAATGTTTATTTGTTATATATATAGTACATATTATTTGTCTTATTCTTTTACATATTTATATTGTTTTATTAGATTAATTTATAATGACAAAAGATAATTCAAAAAAAAATGTGTAGTAATTAGTAACATTGATTTTTTCAATTTAATATCTTAAAAGGTAAGTATAGGTACATACAAGAATTTTACAAGAAATTTAATATTTTAAAATACATAAAAGTTATTCTTTCAATTAGCAACAAGTGCAAGTGATAAACAATGAACAAGTGATGAATAAATTAGATATTTCACATATTGGCATTGACAAACTATAATACGTATACTAAGTACAAGTATATAATAATAATTGTTGCAAAAAATCAATAAAAATATGTTTAACATAAATTTTCAAATAAGTAAATCAGCCTGATTCTATAAAAAAGTGATTAACAAAGTTATTAAAGTTAATGACTTTATTAATTTAAAATCTGTTGTAATTGTTATAACCACTATAGTAAATATTGCTAAAGTAACTAAATATAACTAAAGATGTTACCATTTTATAACTTACGCAATTTTTATGAAAAAATATAATTAGATCTTTTTTTAAAGTTTTTAAAATTTAATCACTATTGTTATTTTCCAGTTGTTAACGATAATCACTTTCTTATAGAATAAAGCTGAATGTCTTGAATAGAAATGCTTGAAGGAGATGACTGATACTTTTATATTCTTATTTATAATTAGGGATATAGTTTGTATACTTAAGTATAGTATATAAAATATACTATTTATATAATTATACTATTTAATATAAAACAAATTTATTTATGTTCGTAATATGTATAAAAATAGTTTCATGTTACACGACACATGATGTATATTGTATATTTTAAATATTTAGTGACATCTGTATATCCCCATCAACTTAACAACCTTATAATTACTTTCAAAAACGAATATATCCTTTTACAATAATATTGATTTATATTGTTCTGTATATAGTAATAAATATTTCATAAAATTCCCATCATACTAATAAAATAGTAAAGACAGCAACTTAAGGAAACATGTACATTCACATTTTACTTTCAGTTTGTACCATACATACTATGTTTTACGTTTAAATGTAGGTATATTATGTGCGACTGAAGAACTCATCAAACGAAATTTAGAAGAAATCGAGTATAACGAATCTCACTGCAGCTGCTGGACGCTGCACAAGATTAGATTTAAAAAAACTCTTGTGCGTGTGACAGCGGCTATTGTGGGTGTTCTTTTACTGCAACTGTGAAGATCAAGCAAGATGTGTATATTAATATACATATCAATACTGATTTTTCTATTTTTTTGTTAACTAATAAGTAATAACTAATACATACTTAATTATACTTTACGAGTATAAGTTGTAACTTTAACTTAAATAATTTCTGCTATTATTGAAAACAATTTTCTTTATTCGTATATTCAGGAATTAAGAAAATTATTGACTATTATTGACTAATTTTATAAGTAATTTCAATTTCACGAGAGGTGAAATTGTTATTTTTCATAAACATATTTGTATGTTAGGAAAATTTTTCAGCTTTACGTTTTGTTAGAAACGTTTAAAAAAATTAATAGGGAATGTAGGTAACAGAAGAGTTTCAGTAAAAGCTCTTCATTAAACAAAAATTTATGGTATTCAAAGTAAAAGTTGTCCACAATGAGACAATACAAGATAGATGCAACTGAAAATATATTATTAAAAGACATTTTTGATTTTTTTTTAAACATTTATTAAAAAATATAAATATTTTCATTAATTAAACCACTAAAACATTAATTAATGGAACATTCATGGAATGCTACTCATATGTAATGTAAATAGACTATGTATGATAATAATAATAATAGATAGTCAATTAAAATACATTATTTTAAGATTTAAAATTTTATTCTTTGGCATAGACTAAATTGATAGCTTTTAATAAATGTAAACAATCATATATTAACAATAATAATAAAAATTTTGTTTCAAAGTGAAGAAAATTCATCTAAAATTCTAAACAACGCTAATTTAATAGTTAACCCAATGGAATGAATATACTTAATACAATCTGTTAACCTGAACAGACTTTGATACAAACAAAAACATCTTAAAAGTCTTATAAATAAAAAAACTACTTAAACTTTAATACATAGAGTATTGGTCAGTTTGTAGTGACATCTCTACTTTTTCTATTAGAGGAATCGTCAAACAATAGGGAACATAATACAACTTGAAGTCTATGTCGAGCAGGTTCAAAATTTGAATCTAGAGCCAAACAAGCTCTGTAAAAGGAAACAGCCCTCTCAAGCTCCCCCTAAAAATACCATTGATTAATTTGAAACTAAATACCATATTTATACAAGACATACCATGGAAATAAATATATTTCCAATAGTGAAATGATTAAGAACAAAATTACTATTTGTTTTAAGTGCCATATGTGCCACTTCTAATGCTTCGGTATAGAAACCAATTCTATAAATCAATAAGAACCCCTCGTAATAAATGTAAAAAGATAAATTTTTAATTTGTACCTATTTAATAAATTTGCTAAACTAATTAATGGAATATCCAATAGATTTGAAGGTGCATTGGCAAGAGCTAGTCTTAAACAAGTGATAGCTTGTTCTGTATTACCGACAATGCGCCAATACATTGCGGAAGCAGTTGCCAAAATCCATGAAGTAGTATTCTAGAACACGATTAAATATTTTTTCTCTAATTTCATCAAAAATTTTCAGACTAATCACAAACCTCCTTTGCAGCAAGACTTAATTTGACTCCAAATTCATTCAGTGTCGACTTATGATCACTTGCCATTAACTGAAGCATTTCAATTAAATCTTCTTCGGGAGAACTTGGTAGGCGATGTCTTAATATCATAACTGCTAAATGATCAAGTGTTGCAGAAGATGAAGAAGTTTCCATACAATACGGCTTTAAATTGTCATCAAAATTTTTTGGTAAAGGTTTCAAATATGACGTCAAACTAAAACTCTTAATTTAGTTTTGAATGTAACCAAAATTCAAGTACTTACTCTAAACTTCGAGGATTTATTGAGGGCCAAACGGAAGCATATTTAAATTTATAATCAGTTTTTAAATTTTTACAACCAGTAGGCGACAAAGTGTACGTTCCAAATTTGTCGTAAACGTAAAATAAAATTTCATGTTCTGGATTTTCTGCCAGAGCCATCGATACTAAAACAATGGTAATTCGAACATTTGCAATCCAAATAAATTTCTTCAGACAAATTCAAATATACCAAAAAAATCCCCAAGATGTTCATGCGTTGGATGTTCATCCCCCAATGATAAGCGCATTTGAATTGTGGGATGAGACTGATCAGACATTGATTCCAGTTTTGACTGATCAGGTTCCGTATCACCAGAACCTTCAGCAGCCAACAACGAAGAGATTAACGAATGTCCTAAGCTTAATTTGTGTTTCGAGCCACATGGAGAACTACTGCCCAATTTTATTGTAGCACCATATCCATCTAGCACATACATAAGATACTATAATAAAAAAAATTCATAACACACAACTATACCTTCTTCACCGAAATTTGTCTGATAGCACTGAATCGCTGCAGTTTTACAGTGATCGCCATTTGGTGAACAAATAACACCTTCACCCTTAAAAGACTCTTGTTTCGTGCACATACCTTCAACGGGATTGCGTTCATTCGATTGTTTTACATTGTTATAACCACCTAGTTTTATACGACACCCCCAAGTTTTCAACAACAATTCAGCTTTATTATCATAATATTCTGGATCAACTCGTAAAACATTTTTCATATAATACATGCCCAATAACGGATTATTATTAGAATAATGTAATATTGCCAATAGAAAATTTGTGCTTGGTTCAACATAATTTATTTTAAAAGCTAATAAAGCGAAATTCATTGCTTGATCTAAAAATCCTATTTGATATACTACAGAACTAATTGAAACAAGCACTACATCTGTAGAATCGTCAGATACAATTTGAAAGGCCAAATCTAAACAATCTAATGCTTTTCTAGCATTACCACGAACACGCCAATATAAACTAGCCAATGTAGCTAAAACCCATTGTGGTGCACTTTTCTACGAATCCATACAATTAGAACAAGTATGTTCAAATCAAAAGTAAGTACCTTCTCCATAGCTGTTATTATTCTTTGGCCAATTTCTGCTTCATCGGCTTTGCCATCATTAACATATTGCAATAAATAATTACGTAGGAAACTATTAGATTTTATAAAATTATTTAAGGACTGTCGCTCATTCGGTGGAACATATTTTTCACCAGATGCACTTGGATGTTCGCAAACTGGAGGATACCATGGTAACTCATGCTGGGAACCATCATTTAAACCAATATATTCCGAAAGAATTCTTTTAATTCTAAAAATTAAGTTATAGTACAAATAAAGCATATTATTATAATTGTTGACGCACTGGAACCCTTTATTTTCTGGTGGCAAAAACACTGGTAGATCTAAATCGTCCTTTTCTTCAACAGGCAAATTCCATTTTAAACATTCTTCTTTGCTGGGCCATCCAGTAGCATCAAAATATTGATTGCTAGACGTCGACATTGTAGTCGGAAATTTTGGATATAATACAGGTGGTGTTTTGCCAATAACGAATTTCTTTTTTAAATCATTTTTCTCATTAATCATTCGATTCGATCGGCTCATTTGTTCATTCAATTTTTTCTTTTCATTTTCCACATAATTAAACAAATTTTGTAAATTTAACGTATCAAAACTAGGACCTTGATTATAAAAATTACATGAAATAATTTGTTTAGAATTTTCAGCTGTTTTCTGAACACATCTTTGTACTCTTTTTCCAGACAATATATCCAATTTGTCCGTTTTAAAGCCACCAACATGATCTAATTTTATATTAAATGCAGATTGTTCCCATAGTAAACGCTCTTGTAATCGAACCCATTGCTGTTGTTGGCTATGGTAAGCATGTAAATCAGTTAATATACCTTCAAGATACCTAGAAATAGAACAGGTAAATCTCATTTTTATCAAACTGTATCTATATTTACTCTTGAAAATTCATTAAACCTTTTTCCAATTTTAATATACAAAAAATGGAATGTTTATTGGCAATAGCATCTTTTTCATCAGGTTTCAGTTCTAAAAATTTATTAAAATATACAACCGACTTGTTGTGTTTGCCCAATTTAGCGTAAACATTGCCAAGTGCGAAATAATGCATTGGCTCGCCAGGTGCATGATCAACAGCACTTTGGAGAAACATTGCTGCCTCCTTGTAATGATACGCTTGATGAAATATCCCAGCTAAATTATGAAGAGGAATATCACGATACTCTCTATTACATAATAAATAAATGAATATAATATTTAAATAAATACTACAGCAACATTACCGTGGCACATACTGCATAGCTCGTTTAATGCAGCCCATTGCTTTCACCCCATCTCCTTTAATACGCCAAAATAATGACGCCAAGTTATAATGTACCCACGACGAAACATTTGATGATAAAGCATTGGTAATCGCATGACCAAATGCTTGTACGGATTCAACAGGAAGAAATTTTTTAAGATATTCGTCTGGTTGTATTTCAATACTGCTCTCATTTTGTAATATTGGAATATTTTCAAAAGCATCTGAACTATCAACTGTGGTAAATTTTAAGCATTCTGGTATTTTATAAGTCTTAATATTGTCGGTATTATGTAAACCTAATTTTATATCTATACGATTACTACCATTAAATGCGAAATTAGAATACAGGTACAAATCAGAAAATATTTGTTCGCTATTTAAACACTGGGGTAATTGTTCATTAATTTTTTCCACATTGCCCAAACTAGACCATTTGTTCTCTATTATTGTTTTGCGATTTATGAGATCGTTATACAGTGCATTTACTTCATTATTTCTCGTTTCTTGTTCGAGAAGGGCTAGTAAATCGTACGGTCGTCTTATATCAAAAGGAGACTCGGGCTGAAATTAGACATGTAATCGTTTTGTACATTAATAATAGACTCAAACAAGGAACATTAAATAAGACCAAATCAGCTGATTGAAAAAAAGTTATTGATTTTTAAACAAAAAGATATATTTTTCAACAGAAAAATTAATAACAGCATTTTAAGTTGTTAAATAAAAAACGTAAGCAATATAGATATAAAGCTAAAGTACTTTTTCACATAAATTTATTCATATATTAATTACATTTGCCCAAAAAAAAAGAAAATAAACAAGAGAACATAACCTAAAAAAAGAAAGTGAAATTAAATTAGTCTTTCTTACATAAGGTTGAATTCTTCCAGTTTCTGTAACTACCCAATGTGTAACAGCATTATTACCATAAATTGCAATTAATATAATAAAACTTATTAAACACAACCTTATTATCACCATTTTCCTTGTTAGAAGCACGCATGTCCTTATATAAACATGTGTTGCATTTTCTTCTCATTGAAATCCTCTTGTGATGGTTTGAAAATTATCAAATTATCACTCTCTACTGTTGCTGCCATCTAGTCAGCAAATAAGTAATCACGTGTTTGAAATCTAACAAAAGTACGAAATCGAAACATACCCTCTAGTCTAGACTTTTTATTTTGTTTTATAAAATCCATAG
This sequence comes from Oryzaephilus surinamensis, assembly GCA_004796505.1. Classification (NCBI taxonomy): domain Eukaryota; kingdom Metazoa; phylum Arthropoda; class Insecta; order Coleoptera; family Silvanidae; genus Oryzaephilus; species Oryzaephilus surinamensis. The sequence goes on from SSSI01009643.1 coordinate 16,326, forward strand.
ATAAACATTAAGCTTATAACGAGTAAGTAAGCAAAATAATTTAGTAAAATTGTAAAAACCTATTTTCTTTTAGTAATTAATTACGTAAAAAACATGGCCGAATCGCAAGTGAGAAAAAATTTTCATGAAGAATGCGAAAAAGGCATTAATAAGCAAATAAATTTAGAGCTTTATGCTAGCTACGTCTACATGTCGATGGTAAACAAATCAATAATCAGGAAATTATTCAAATGCGATAAAACATATTTTCATTTCACAGGCATATTACTTTAATCGAGATGATGTTGCTTTACCGGGCTTGTTTCATTATTTTAAATCGTCATCAGAAGAAGAACGAGAACATGCCTATAAATTATTGGAATATATGAACAAAAGAGGTGGCACAATTGTTTTAACCGATGTAAAAGCTCCCGACAATCAAAAATGGGGTACGGCACAAGAAGCAATGAGTGCCGCATTGGACCTTGAGAAAAAAGTCAATGATGTACGATTACTACAACATATATTCGTTTAAATGCATTTCAAATATTTTATTGCAGAGTTTGTTGAGTTTACATGTTACATCACAGGAACACGGAGATCCAAACTTTTCAGATTTCTTAGAAACGCACTATTTACAAGAACAGGTCGACGCAATTAAAGAAATCGCAGACCATGTTACAAATTTGAAACGCGTTGGAGAAGGATTGGGAGTTTATATGTTTGATCAGAAGCTTAACCATCAACAATAAATGACCTTTAATTATCTATATATAGTATTATATGTTTTATATAACGCACTTATTGCAAAATTTAAATATTTATTAACAAACACGGTAATTTTCTACTTAGTAATTCATATGTAAAGTGCTATGGTACATATTATGTTTAAAAAATTAAGAATATTCTAAAAAATATAATCGAAGCGACTGATTTTGGATTTTGGTGTGATAAAGGGCTGTAAAAGCACGAATATAATTATATAATCTTTATAAAGGGGCTAACTTTTAGTCAATTATACAACTAAATAATACAATTATAAACATATTATATGCATGTATACGTGCTACTAGGTGTACATTTTTTAGACAATAATAAATTTATTGTAATTAGTATTGTGTGGTTTTGAAATTAAAGTAAAATTAATCATAGAAAATTTTATTGTTGAAAACTAAAATCATTTATAAACATCTTTCTCCTTCCATGTATCAATACTTTCAAGATACATTAAATTATTTCTTTTATTATGCACAAACGATTTAAATAACATTTTATCAAACAAATGTTCACCTATGTTATTATCAGTTATTTGGGCTTTGGTTAAAAGTCGTTTAATTTCGCAAATAGATTTGTTCTACAAAATCAAGTATTTGCAAAATGGAAAAAACTCAAAAAATAACTTGTAATACAAAACCTGATGTGTCACAAATGCCGAAATAAAATCTTCTAAATCAAAGTCTTTTTGCTTAGTTGCTTCAATAAATATGTTATTTAATTTCTACGAAAAACGTTTAAAACAAAATACAATTAATTTAATTTAATATTAGTACCTCTTTTACATTTTGTTCCAATTCTAACGATTTTTGTAAAGCATTTGCAATACATTTCCAATCATTGTCTTTCGGCAGTGAAATGTTATTTAAAATCACACAACCACATCTTCTTAAAATATAATTTGAAAACATCAATGCATGTTCATGTTCCTCCTGATACATATTCATAAAATATCCCTGACAACCTGGCAACGCAAGTTCCGACCTACCAAAGTAGCAGGCCATTGAAAGATATGAAAATGCAGCTTCCAATTCTACACTGATTTGCTGATTTAACAATTTCTCACATTCTTTAGCCAAATCATTCTTACATTTCGATGATGAATTGTTAGTCTGTGATTTGGATGAATGTATCCATCGTCGTAATGCATTTTTATTAACATTATTCGCATTAAATAGGGTATTATTTGCTGTAAGCATGAAAAATGGACTACGCTGAATTTTATATGAAAAACTGTACAATTTTTTAAATGGTAAAAACAATGCGACACAATTTAACATTATAACAAAATACAATTTAAAAATGCCAAAAATGACAGCAGGTAAAAGGAGAAATAACCCAAGTCAATCATTTTAAATGTTATTATTATATAATAATAAATATAATATGTAAATAATTAAATGTGTATAAAAGGAATGGAATCAATTAAGATCAACTACAATTTCAGTTCCATCACTTGCCAACACAACGTTGTGTTTAACTCGTTTATGCAAATTCATAGCTGATTCTTGTTTGAATCTTTGCTCACAAAAACAGCAAATGTATGGTCGGTTCTGCTGATGAACCATATTATGTTTGTACAGGGACGAATATTCAGTGAATCGCTTTGAACAGCCTTCCACTTGACACACATACGGCTTTTCGCCAGAATGAATACGTACGTGATTTTTGTAATTCGTTGAAGACGAAAAAGCTTTCCCACAATTGGGATAAGAGCAACAATATGGTCTTTCTCCAGTATGGGACCTTATGTGCACTTTCCTGATGTTGGATGTGGTAAAACGTTTGTCACATCCCTCAACCGGACATTGAAATGGTTTTTCACCTAAAAATCCAACTAAAACTCGTCCTAATAAAAATTTATATAGTTTTTACCTGTATGGGTCCTGAAATGTTTGTGCAAATCACCCGAAGTTTTAAAAAACTTTTCACAAATATTACATCCATACGGTTTCTCTCCAGTGTGAGTTCGTAAATGAGCCTTTAAAGAATAGTTTGTCGAAAATTTCTTACTGCAACCTTCTTCAGTACAAGAAAATGGTTTATGATCCATGTGAACTCGACAATGAACCTAAATATTTGGTATATTAGTAATTAATTATTCACTTAAGAATTTATATCTACATTCAATTGGTAGGATGATGCATAGGTTTTCTCACAGCCATCAAACATACATTTAAAGCTCTTCTGTTTCTTCATATCTTTGTTATTTTTGATTACATTGTCACAACATATCATTTCAAAATTTGGGGATTGTTCATCGTCCAGCAATTCCACAATTTCGTATTTGCAATTATTCGAATCGTCTCCAACAGTATCTTCTAACGTTGAAGATGGTTTAAGATGTTCATTTTCATCACTATCTGAATTTTGGCATTCATAATCGACTTTAATGTTATCTTCTGTAATACTGGTAAGATCGTCGTTTAAGACTAAAATAAACATAATTATTTAACAAAAACAATGCACGGGATAAAAATTATTACCATTGTCAGTAGTAGTTACAAACATTTGGCCATTTTCCAATGTTATTATTTTTATATTAGAACCAAGAGGGTCCAACCCTTGTGCCAACCCTTGTAGGGAGTTTTGTTCATTCTCCTCATTTGTAGTTTCCTCTTTAATATCAATTACCGAATCACTGGAACCGGCCTCTTCACTGGCCCCACTAAATGTAAAATTCGTAAAATACACAACTTTATTTTCATTGCCTGTTTTTGTTTCGTTTTCATTCTCATTGTCGTTTGTATTTACGATGGTAAAATATTGATATACCGTTTGTTGGTCGGCTGGTTCTGCAACAATGAACGCTTCAATTTAACTAGGAATGTAAGGATTCATGGTTGTTTTATAATGAAATTATTGGTAAAATAAACTTGGAATTAAAATTTGACTGATATTTATTAAAATATAAAATTAAAATATGAAGAAAATTGGGAAATTACCCATAATGAACTGGCTTTCTGATGTCAGGATCTGTCAGACGGTCATCGACCATTAGAAAATCAAATTCATTAGCATTGTTCATGCGTATTGGTCTTGACGGATGTGACGAATTCATTTCAAATGAACTGCGGTAATTTCAAATTTGAATAAACTGCATCAACTGATTTTAAAAATTATTTAGTGAATTTGTTTGTATAAAATTATTTGTCCAAGTTTATCGTTGTAGTTAGCACTATATTAAAATAAAAACGTAAGAATTCCGCATCAAATTCATTTTTTACAAATTGTGTATGTGTAAATTGTAAACAATTTAAAAATCTTCATAAACACCTTCATATAAATTGAATTATACAATTTTAATTTAGAAACTTTCACTGTCATTAAACGGGACATTGAAAATTAATTCCGCATCATCTCTCATCTTTAGCGCATTATTATTTAACATCATTAGACATTCTCATATGTAGGTAGGTATAGTAAGTACCTACATACTTGTAAAACTACTTCTAGGAAATCCACTATTCTTTCTAAACTGAATGCTGTATAAAAACAAAGGAAATATTATGTATAATTTGTGTTAGGAAAGGTAGATCACAATTGCTTTTGTTAAATTGCTTCTCAAAAATTCATACAAAAGTGCAAGTTGCATTCGAAACTGTAGAATATGATGATACACTTAACTAATTAATTATATAATTAGTGTTCAATAAAGCGTATTTCACATTATTAATAAGAACTTTTGTTTGTTGTATTGTTAATTGTTATTATTACAATTATGTAAGATATTACCACTTTTAAGAAACTTTATACATTTGTGGGCAGGGATGAAGAACAAACTCATATCTAAAGTTATTGGAAGAGACTAAACAAATCTACCTGTGCAGTATTGGACCATTACTTTTAATATATCCATTCAAAAAGGATAACTTATTATTTTGCAACGTATAATTTAATATAATATACTCTGCTACTATTAGTGTACTTGAAAGTGTTTTCAAATTCTAAAGTAGAGGACTATAAATATAAATCAGTGCATTTTAAAGTTTATGAATTAGTTTATTTTTATTAGTGTTTGATTTTAAATTATGTGACTTTGGAAAACTATTCATTGTTTAAATCTGCAAAATGATGGTAAGAAATGCAAAAAAGGGTGAAAATTTAATGAGAATTTAACAGTCATTACGAATTAATAATCTATATAATAATAATTGAATAATAATAGATAATTGTTATAATCTATTATCTATAATTTTTGAATATGCTAATATGTACTTATATAAAATTTAAAGCTTTTGATTTACTCGTTTGAAAAACTTCAACACGATCATATAAATAACAAAGTTTTCGTGTTTTTAGGATTAGTTTTATTTCATGATATTTTTTTGGCATTTCGAATACCGGAATGACCGAAATAACGTTCTTAATAATACACATTGTGTTTTATTCAAATTTAAATATAACATAAATCAATTGATATATGCACTTATTATAGGTAATCTATAAAATATCACTATTTTCATATTATATATAATTATGTATGTACATACAATAGGTATTTATGTAATTTAATTTTAATTTTTACACTCATTTTAAACGATTTTTTACACAGAAAAAAAAACAACCCTTTTTTGCACTTTATTGATAGTTTTTTTATTTGCACTTTAGTGATACAATTTTATACATATTTTTAAAAACAAATAGCATTTTAGTTCATTACTTCATTAGTCATCTATAATCTTATTCTTTAGCAAGACAATTTAAATTTTAACTTGACTATTTATTTAACCCACCTACTTTTGTCAGCTAAACTGATATTTTCAATTAAAAAGTTGTACAGATTATAAATGTACTGTATAATATATAACTAATGATATGCATTAAATATAAATAAAATTGGTACAAGGTTAAAAAGATGTATCATATTGTTTAATCTCGCCTAACTTAATCAATTAAAATGTCACTTGTACATCCTGTTCATTATTTAATTTATTATCTGTAGCCAAAATCAATTTAAGAAAAAATTTCAACAATTTTGCTCATTTAAGTGCTTAATACTACATATATATTATAATATACCAATTTCTTGTATAATACTCGTAATGCGAGTAGTTTAACAATAACAAGCTTTAAAATCGATTATATGTAAACAAAAATGTAAATTATAAAAATCTATTAAAATTTCAATACAATGAAGTATGAGTAATGAACTTTCGTATTTTCATATAACTTAAAAAAGGATTGGTTAATTGTTTTATTTCATAAATGTATCAGAAAACATTTTAAAATAGGTATTTAAAATTTTTTTGCAAACCTTTATTGCATTATACCTAAATTGCATCATCAAACGTAATTTACGATTATTTCTTATATTATTACACCCTTATAGATGTTACATTTTATATTATATTTATATTATTGTTCCATAATAAAATTGGAAAGCAAAAGATTAATTTTGGTTTCACAATAATAATGAACTAAAAGCAATTTAATATTCTATATGTGACTGTGTTCAATTTATAAAAAACAAAAGTTGGATGGTTTTCAATAATCTAGATTTTTTTTCAAAAAAACGTCTATAAATAAGGAAGAAATCGTGATATAAATAAAATATTGTTTTGAATGAAAATAACCCAATAATGCATTTCTCTTTCACAATACTTTATAACACAATTTACCTATTAGTAATATAAAAAATCTTCTAAATATTTTTAGAGAAAAAAATGCTTAAGCATTGCATATAACTAATATAACATACTTATTTTTATTTTATGACAAAGTATTAGAAGAATAAAAAATTACGATATAATAATAGGTGCAATTTCATTAGTCAAAAGTCTCAAAAGTTGCGTTATGAGAGTAATTTAAAATAAAATTCTTGAATATTGTTTCTTTATTTAAAGATACGAGTACATTGAAATACATTGATATCTGGATATAATATGAGTATTTTGCGGAAAATTTAAATTAAATTTTTTAGTTTTCATATTTAGTTTATTACTTAAATACCACATAGTCTAATATCAATTTCATAAGTTCGAATGGGATTTCCTTGAAAATAAAATATTAGGTATGCGAAATAGTTTACTCGTGTTCGTTTTATTTATATCGTCATCATCCATCATGATCAGTGAATTGAACAATACCTGTACACAGATGATTACAGATTTAAGTGTATAGCATATCCAAACATCAATTAATTAATCGGACAGGATGCGGCCTTGTATTTAAAAAAGAAGCACATTAAAGTTGTTTTTAATATCTGTACTAATTTTCCCACAATAAAAAAATTGCACAAATTTGTGTAACATTTATTTATGTATTTGTGTAGGTATTTATTTTATGATTTTACATGGATGTTTCAACAAAAAAGAAATTGAAATAATCACATCTAATAAATAATATACAGTTATTGCAATTTTTACATTGAAATGCAGAAAATATTAAACACATAATATATGTATTTTATTGTGTATTGCAGTATTTGCAGTGTGCAACATGTAATTATGTATAGTACCTACTTAAATAATGTAGGTACATAAAAAGGAATGTTATATGTTTGTTATGTCACATAAAAATCGGAAGAAGAATTTCACGTGATCTGAAAGAAATGTCCTAGATAAGATATATATATATATTGCATCTATAATTAAAACATCATTATAATGCAACTACACACATAAATGAAATATGTATTGCCCCTTCTGAAAACTTGCACACAATTTAGTGAAAGGCAGTTATAACTTATTATCTGATGGTCAGAATGTTCTTCCTAGTTGTGACCATTGTTATAGATTCTCCTTGTTCATGACATGATTATTTATTAAAAAAATTAAGTGAAAGATGTACTTTATACAATTTTTGATAGGAAAGTAAATGTTCTTTACTTTATACACACCTATTTTAAGGAAATTGTTCATACCTGCAATAGAAAATCTAACATACTTCTTTTACTTTTATTGTTATTATAGCTATATAATAATTTAAAAGAATTTTCATAAAATAGAAACATGTGCAACGTGGTATACCTATTATACTTACAGGGTGTTTCAATTCATGCAACATGTGTTCATAAACGAATGATAGAAATCTTGGCCGAATCTTAAAAAAAGTTCATGTACTAACTTTTTATTGTTTTTTTTTTTGTTTGCTATTTGTAAATATAATTTTGTAAATAAGTACGGTTTTTCATGGTTTTTGTTTCATAAAATACAATTTTTCTTAAAAATGCTTTTCTTAAATTAGAGATATTGACGAACATGTTAGCTATGCAGGCTATGCTCATGGCTATGCTTACACTGTACACTGGTATACGGAAAAAAACTAAAGTAGTGCTTAGAAAGTAGCTATTATTGAATTTATTGATGATAGCATGTGAATTGTGAACAAGAACTGAGGTGTCCATTTCAAAGGGTTTCTGGGAAAGCACGCTCTATATACATAGTGAATTTTCCGATCCATATAAGAAATTTTTTCCTTATAGAATTAACCAGGGAATCGTCCCTTTCAATTTGTCCTCATACGTTTTGAATCACCCTGTATATTGTAGCTCAGAAATTAATCAGTTAATTTACGAAACCTTTTTTTTTATTCACTATTTTATTGTACTCGTATTTATTTGAAAAAATTATTGTACAATGAAGATATACGACTTAACCTTGCACTAAAAATTTCTGCACTGCTTTTAAGACTTTCAGTATCCTTATATAGATCACTTCTAATAACTTATCTCTGATAGGTAGCGTTGTAATAAATTATTGACACATGCTTCTTTTGCAGTGAAAGGCTGAAGACAGGATGATTTTTTTTTATTGCAATCAATGACATTTATTTGCGTAAATAATTATGTAGGTACTTGTTAACGCGAAGGTCTGGTCTGGCCTGGTCTCTCGTCTTACTCGAATGGTAAAAATGCTCTAATACCTATTATGTTACTGCTCTAATATTTTATTTCCTTATAAAACTAGTAACAAAACCAATGTGATTATTAATTATTAATTAAATGAAAAAAAATATTTCTAGCAAAAAACCTAGCGTTGCTATAGGTTTTCTAGTTTAATTAAATATAATAATGGACAATATTTATTCAAAAGTAAATTAAGTCCTTGTATTAAGCCATTAGATAATCTTAAAAATGAGCGTATCTAATTAAGTGAAAAATTTGACACAATTGATTATAAATCATGTTCGCAGTTGATGGAAAAGTAGCAAAATTCCTTTCTATTTGCTGACCATCGCAATTTTATTTGTACCTAATGTTTATTAAAATATTTTTACCATTATTATTAATACTTTTCTCAAACAATTTTGTTTCAGACACTACCTTTCTATTTGTTAACAACAGCATCATTGTTATCGATAGTCCAATGTGATTCTTACCAGCCTGTCCAATTTGTGAAAAATAACGACAACACAGATCGATACAGAAGACATACAGGCTATTTTGAGCACTTCGATTTATCCTCATATCAATTCTTTAAAACACCTGTTTCGGTGTGGTTTTCTGGACAATTGCCTACAAAACCCAATATTTATGCAAACGTCAACCATCATGTAACACCAGATTTTTCTAATGGATTGGGTTAATGACAATTTAAAAAAATGTTATTATTATTAAACAATGTTTGTTTGCAGAATATCCGGATCCTTTGTTGCTGATTGGACTGCAAGCGAAAAGGGCCGCTGAATATTTATACAGCAAAGAACTTTTCTTTGAAGATATACCACATGTGAGGGCTCTTTTACGAAACCAAGAAATTAGACGTGCCAATGGTTTGGCAGGCAATCAGTTGGGATCCTTAAGACCCACATCACCATTTCATCGATACAACAAAAATCGAATTTATGTGTAATTTATTATTAATTTTAAATATGCAAATATAAACAAGATTTTTTTATTTAAACAAAATTTTTTTCTATTGCACAACTAGTGAAAATAAAATTATTAAAGATATACTTAATTGACTAGATCAGTCTGAGAAAACTATTTAAAGTCGCAATAAATAATATAAAATAGTTAAAAACATTTTTTGGTGAATTATTGCACAGATCTCCTTTACAGAAACACATTAACACTTTCCTATAATTCCATTTCGTGTATGCACATCTGTCTTCACTGTCAGAAGGTCCTCGCTGAAGACATATCCTCTGCGTAGCAACTCCATACTCTTAAATATATTAATTTTATTTAAAAAAAATCACATGTGATTGTAATAAATGGTGTGGGAATACCTTCTTTGAAAGCATTCTCTGTCTCTAAAATTTTACCACACCAACCAGATGCACAAGGGATCATTTCAACACCAATTTCCTGTTTTTTTTCAACAATTGTAGCATTCACAGTAAACGGATCTTTACAACTGCCCAATTCACCTCTTGATCGACATACAAAACATCTTTGTAAACCTAAAGAAAGTAAAAAATTTAATTTCTTCTAGTAGATTTCAATGCTCAATAAGAAAAGTAACCTAATTCATTATTACTACATTTATTAATACAGGAATTACATATATCTTTTAAAAGAATCTTGCTCTTACCATATGAATAAGGTAAAATATTTAATAAAATACCATAAAATAATATTTTTATATCCATTTTGAAACAAACAAATTGGAAATATTGTTTAAAGTAACATTCTTTTCTTTATAGTTTAAGTAACTTTCACTACGAGGTGAAGGTGTGTTAAAAGTTCTTCTATATGAATAGAAAGAATTCTTTTCAATGAACCACTTCTGACATCTACAAGTGGAAAAATAAGCAATAAATTAAACGTTTTATTAAAGATTTTTACTATTTTATTCTTCCTGGATCGCAGAATACACATAGGTATAAATAAATACATTAAAAATAAGAGTTTAAATTAAATTAATAGTTCTTCTGATTCAATTATATCACCTCTCTCCTTTCTTTTTCTTTTTATATTTTCAATAATTTCACTACGAGTTTTAAATAAACTTCTTCTTTTACAAGATATTATCACACCTGCACAGTAACAAGTTGAAGTTAAGCTCAAAATAAAGCCTAAATACATCAAATGTCTGACAAACGCTGAAATTTACAAATTTAACAAACAATTTAATTTATTTGTAAATGAAACTTATTACTATGGGTTAATAAACGAGATTTTGCTACAATAAACACTCTAATTTGCTGCATTTTAATATCATCCACTTGACATGTATAATTTCCTTCTTCTGTTGTTTTAACTCTAGCTAGATATAGAGAATTAAATGTATCAACGAAAATTCTAGGCTCTTCTTCAGGATTTTCTGGCGCCACAGGTTGACCAGAAGCTAGTTTTTTACTATTTTTACGCCAAATTGTTGTATTTTCTAAAGTAGATCTATGAAATTCAGAAAGTTATGAAACAAATCATTTTATATACCTAATACTGGATATTGGATAATAATACGAATAAGTACTAACTCTGGACAAATTAATGTTAGATAATCGTCTTCGTTCAATACAACCGTTTTCCTATATTTATATCCTTTGCTTTTTCCAACTCTCCAACCACCGTTTGCATTTTCAGCATCTAAGTATAAAATATTATTTTTTACATGTACAAGAATATTGTCTTTTAAAGCCAGAAAAGTTTACCTGGATTACACACACCTTCGCAATTTTGAATTTGCATATAATTTGGTATTACTTTAGTTAAATTACTGATTTGAGGCAACACTCTACTAAGTCTTCTAGATTTACATGCAATTGCTGTCACAGATAATAAATAAACATAATCCTCCGACTGATTCTTATTTACTATTGAAGACTAATACAGATATTTAAGATATAATAATATAGATTAAAATGCCACTAACTTGCGGTGTTAGTTTTATTCGACAGAAACCAGTTTTTCTTCTAATACCTTTTGCATTTGGACGGCCACATACTTCGCAAATTCCCCATGGGTCCCAACTAGTTATTAGTTCCATTTTTAACTTTAACTCATTTCTTACAAATGCAAATTCTTCACCATTAGATGCAGAAAACATATTATTTATTGGTAGAAGATAGTTATCGTGATATTCTGTCCACATTGTCATGTTACCAGTTTCCATGTCGATTGTAACGTTTTCATCAGCAACCACTAAATTACAAGAGAGTCATTTTAAATTGTTAAACCAGATTTTTACGATTATTAGTTTAATTTAAAATAGTGCGCCAATATTTGAAATCAAGAAGTGCCAACATTTTCTAGTTATGCCAACGACAAAAAGCACTGCCAACATAATAAGTAAAAAAATACAATTTTAAGTTGACGAGGTTATAAACTATTTTACCTAGTTTTCCTAAATTTTTTGAAAGTGTAGTAATTGAAAAATATAGGTAAGTTTTATTGTTAATTCGTCTATCGTTTTTATTATAGAATTTGCAAGTTAATTTGAAGTTTGCAAAGAACATTTGTATATAAACTATAAAATATTTGAGTTTTGTTTTTATGCATCTAAAATTTCAAGAGATAAGGATTTCAATTTTCTAATTGGAAACAGATATGTAAACAATTATCATTTTATCGTAATATTAGGCTTACAATCTACTAAATAATTGTGTTTTTCATTGTTATTCTGTTCTTCGAAGCCTTTACAATAATATAAGCCAACATCAGTTTCTGTAAAATTGTCAATTATCAAACTGTGTTCTGCATTTACATGTATTCTATTTTGTTTAATATCATTTTCCATTGAAACATTTACTGGATGTGCCTTCGTTAAACCTGGTACATTGATTTTATACCAATTTTTCGGTCTGGCATCGTCGTTCTCTTTGCTTGAATTTTAAAAATAAGGCCATGAGATGTTAGTATACATTCGATACATGTCTTAAAGTAAGTCTAGACTACATTTCTGGTACAAATCATAGATAATGGGTTCAAGGAACTGAATATGTGTTTTAATTTATACATATTTTGCATATACGTACCAATAATGGCATTGCAAAATTAACTTTTCGTTAAATGTTGCTTCAACCACCGTATAGAGGTCACCTCTATCGGATGCAATAAGTCGATGCCTTTGTCGACATTTTTTCTCAAACCGAATGTTTTCTTCTACATCATTCGATAATAAAATACTTCCAATTTGAAAATATGTTAACATAATATAAATTATGTAAAGCATTATTTAAATTCTGGTAAAATTCGAATCGATTTCATATTTTAACAGTTTATGAGGCGGGCCTTATTTGACATGCGCAAATGTCATTTTGTGTTACAAAAATCTGAATAAATTACCACAGTTATTTTTATTTATAAATTTGTTGATTGTTTACAACAGTTAAACAATAATTTCCAACAATAATAGAATTTTTCTATGTTAATGAATCAGTAAATTAGATATTTCGTTTTATTCCTTTTTTCAGGTGACTATTTTTATAATTATATAGTGTCGAGTGGCGCTTTGCGCTTACAATTTCCCATAATTCCTCAAAATCGACGTCAACATGGCGGAGCAACTTGAAAGTATGTGAGACGCTTACTTAAAATTAAAACAAAAGTGCTTTACAAAAGTTGGTTCATTTATTTATTGTTATATAGAACTAATCCACCGTTATATTCGTGAAGTAAGCTTACTGGTGTTTCACTAATTGTTGTTTAAGTATCAATATTTTTCGATTTGCTGTTTGTAATCTTATGTTTAAATTTGAAAATGGAGTTATATGCCAAATTCAAATCTTCGTTATTCAAATTTTTATATTCCAAACTTTATCTTGCCAGTTCATTTTCACATTTGACTAAACAATAACACAACATCTTTATAATATGATAAAACTAATACTAACTTTTTTCTGGTCAAGATATTGTTATATAAACAAAAATTGTTGGTTTCAAATTAATAACGAAGTCCAATTGACCTTCTTCGACATAAACAAGTGATTAGGGCGACGATAATGAAATTAACATTAAAATGTTCTACAGAATATTACATTAATATTTTTAAAAATCTTTTCAATCAAAATACAAATTTAAATTTATTAGGTTAGGATGCACTTGAATAGTTAATGTATTATAATAATTTTTAGATTGCAAAATGACTAACGAACAAAATATCATAATAAAAGAGGAAGTGATGGACGAGGAGGATGATGAAATGGACATCGACGATGATGTGCCCACTTTGGGTCCAGCAGCGTTGGGTCTTCAACGAGTTGGAACCCAAGCACCACCGAAACCAGAAAAAACTCAACCAGCCCAAGTGCTAAATGCACGCGGCATGCCAGCTAGAATTCGTAAAAAGAATCGTTTATTCTACGATGACGATATAGTCAACACACCGCACCACAGAGTGCCATCAGCAAAAAAACAAAAACAACAACAAAGTCCTATGAAAAGGCAACGTATATCGACTCCAACCAAAGTGGAAAAATCTGCCAAAAAGCCATCATCGAAAGATTCAAAATCGAGTCGAAGCAATTCACCGCCGGCTGCCTCCTCACCAGATCGTAAAATTGGACAAAAGATCGGTTTGCGATTGCGGAATTTGTTAAAATTGCCGAAAGCACACAAATGGGTGTGCTATGAATGGTTTTACAGTAATATAGATCGATGTTTGTTTGAAGGTGAAAACGATTTCAGTATTTGTTTGAAGGAATCATTTCCTGAATTGAAAACGCGCGAATTAACACGTATTCAATGGACGAAAATACGCCGAATGATGGGCAAACCGAGGCGATGTTCTCAAGCCTTTTTCAATGAGGAACGACTTGAATTGGAGAAGAAACGCAAGAAGATTCGCGCTTTGCAACAGCGGAAAGCAACTGATATGTCTAGTTTTAAAGATTTACCACCAGAAGTGCCAATGCAGCTTGTAATTGGAACAAAAGTTACAGCTCGCTTAAGAAAACCACAAGATGGTCTATTTACTGGTAGTATTGATGCTGTTGATACATCAAACAACACATACCGGATAACATTCGAACGACAAGGCTTAGGAACGCATTCTGTACCTGATTATGAAGTTTTATCAAATGAACCGCCGGACACAATTACAATTTCCAGTTTTCAGAATAAATTTCGTCCAAGAAATGGTGTCTCATATTTCCAATCACCGAAACATATTGTTTATAATAATAATAATAATGCTAATTTAAAATTAAGAAGAGATCCGTTGTTGTCTGGTTCAAATATAAATAAACCCATGTTACCGATTGAAGGTAAAATTGGTGGATTTCCAACAAAATTATTAGAAAAAATGGTACTTGTAACAAAAATTTTAAATGTTAAGCGCACTTATGTTAAGTCGTTAAGTATGATGAATTCGGAAGCTGAAAAATTGATATCGTTTGATCAAGAAATCAATGAAGATTTTGAACGGCGTTATGCTGGTCTTTTGGTCGATTTAGAAAAATTGAATCGTGATTTACAAATTTATTTGGATGAAATTCAGGGTTATTGTCAAGAAATAGCGCCTGAACCGAGTGTTGCTGCAATGTTGGCCCCATCTCATTTACGCGAACGTTGTCACGAAGAGGCGGTGGAAATTGTTGAAAGAAATAATACGATAATAGCACCGGACAAATCGTCCGTTAAAAATACATCTATTCTGGAATTAATAACTGATTTAACCGCTTTAATGTTGCAAGTTAAAAGTCTGGCAGATTCAGATCAAAATGCATACGAATTGCAAGTATTACAAGGGACAATGGAACAAATAAAACGGAAACTTAGTACAAATAATCAGCAAGTGTTTCAAAATAATGTGGAAGTACATATGAAACACATTGAAGTTGGACTTGGTCAAGCCAATGCAAAAGTAGTCGCTCTAGGAAAGATTTAACGTTTTTTAAGTCATTGACAGTTTGTCATCTATTATACATTTATTTATAAGTGCTTTAGTGCAATAAGAATATTTTTTGGGAAGTTCTTTATATAAGACAGTCTGTTTTTTACAGTGTGTTCTTCTATTTCTTTTATACAAAAAAATCATTTTATTGAATAAGTTTTAATCATTTTAAATTATACAATTATTTACGACTTGTGTGGTTTTAATTTTCTTTTCATAAAAATAATATAATTTGTAAATTTCTTGTAAAATTAAAATGTACATATTCATATACAAATAGGCATTTTATTTCTAATTAAAACACTAAATATCCTAAAAAACAAAATTTTATTAAGCACAAAAATAATCCATAATATAATACAACAAAAAATTTTCATTTTTTATGTTTTTCTAAAACTTCTAATAAATTATCTGCATCTTCTGATGTTTTTACACGCAATAAAATCGGCACCGGAGGTGGTTTAGTTTCCGGCGTTGGTAAACAAACTAACATAACATCTTTTTTGCCCATTCGTTTTAACGGAACATTTTTTGATAAAATAAAATTCAACAACAAATTACCTAAATTAGTGTCAGCTCGAACAATTAATTGAACTTTTTCATTGTCCGGTATAGATTTTAAATATAAATTTCCCACCCCTTTATCGGCAAAATTGTCTTCTTTTTTGACAAATACTTTGCATCTTATTGAATAAATATGATCCTTTTCTACAACTGGTGTAAATTCCACTTTTGGTGGGGTGTCTTCATCGTCTTCATTTTGTTCAGTTGAGACTTCTGTAGATTGTGGTGGTTTCGAAATGTTTGTGAATGAAAATGGTTGAGCTGCAGTAGTAATTGAATTTAAATTTGAAAAGCTACCACTAGAAGACGTACTGTTACTGCTTCCAAAAGAGAATTTTGCAGTTGTTGGCTCTTTTAAATTGCTACCTGTTACAAGAAAACATTGATTTTGATTTTGAAAATAATTATCCATATTTATTACCAAATGAAAATGATAAAGAAGTTGATCCAAATTTAAAAGCTGTCCCACTGGTAGTGGTAGCAGATGAGGCAGAAGAAAATGAAAATGATTTGTTACTTTCTGTTGTTTTAATCTCCGAGGAAGGCGTTACGCCAGATTGAAATTTGAAAGAACCCACAGAATTACCATATGTATTTTTGTCTTTTTCGGCATCATCTTTTTTATCATCCAACTCTAAATCTTTAAAATATTTCTCATAATCTTTAAATATTGGCTGCAGATTAATTAGCGGATTCTCTTCTACTTTTTTTCGAATCCAATTTGTTACACTTTCATTCAAGCCTTTCAATTTTGCATAATATTCAGTGGATGTGTTAACTACTTCTTTTGAGGTAGATACGTCATTTGATATTAACAAATTACTGCTATTGGTATTATTTACTGCAATTCCATTAGTTTTCGGTGGATCTGGATTGTTTGCTAAATTTGACAAAAAACCAAATGCAGTACTACTTGGTGGAGGTGGTTTCGAAAATGCTGAAAAGCCGGCAAAAGCACTCTTATTACCAGTATCTTCATCCTATAATTAACAAATATATTAATGAACGAAAAATCACAATTATTCAATTTACTGTTGAAGTAAAATTTCTCCTTTTGGCTGTTTTTATAACTCGATTTTTCAATGCTTCTGTAGATGCTCTTTTAAAAGTGCCTGAATCCTCGGGTTCATCATCTCTATCCCAGTTCTCGTGATTTAAATCATTATCTGCTCTTCGTTTTCCAGCCATTCTGGAACCAAACAACATGCATTTTACTGTTATAGGTTAAGTATGAAAAAACTAAAATTATTACATTGCCCGAAACAAATCTGATGCAATAATCTAATCAAATTTATGGTAAACGCTTACCGTATTTTAAAATTGTAAACTAAAAAGGCACACAAATATAAAATTCCGCCAAAAACTCACAAACATGTCAAAATTACAACAAATGTCAAAATATCATTTGGGGATTGGGGATTTTTGTTTTTTTCCAAAACTATTTAACATTCACATACTAACTTTGGACAATGTCTGATAGATGGCCAATTTGAAATTTTTTAGATAGAGAACTTAATGAATATGTATATAGGCGAGTAGCAGATGACAAGTGGCGACGCCTGCGGAGAATTTTGAAAATGATTTCGTAGGATAAAAGTTTGTTTACATTTGCTTTTTGAATTTTGTTGGTTATTAAACGGTTATTAATTCAATTTACAAAGTGTAACGGTGGTGATTCTTTTTAAAACTGTTTACTATCTAATACTTTATCGTTGTAAGTTTATCTTAAAACGATTTTATAATTGAAGAATATATGTTATATTAATTAAACCTTCAGGTGAAACTCCAAGCATCACTTTCAAAGTATTACGCGACTTATAGTAAGAAGAGCATTTAATTCGACAACATAAACATTTCGTTTTCTCAACAGGTATTTCTGTGCAGTCAAATATCAGTCTCACATTTTTAAAACGCTCAAAACAAATTGGGATATTTTGGATTATTTCTTCCTGACTCGGTACATAAATCATTGACTTTAAAACTGTGTACAATTTTGTCAACATTTCATAAAAAGTCCTTTGACAACTGCTAGCCGAGATGTTGTCAAATAAGATAGCCAGTATTCTGTATGTAAAATTATGTTTTAATGTTATAAACGTTAAAACTATCCTTTCTCTTAAGTTCAGCCGTTTAACACTGTGCTCTGTAAAATATTTTTGAACAAGGTGTTCAATAGTTTCCAACAATTTAAGACTGTGCAATCCAGTTAACGCATTAATTTCTTTATCTGTGCGAATATTATCAAAAATTGTCTTCCTACTGG
>SSSI01009644.1:0-17556 GCA_004796505.1 Oryzaephilus surinamensis
AATTTAGTTATAAATATTATATTGTAATCGATTTTCCGTGAAATTTACACTATTCTCGACCGCATTTCGCTTTGTTCGATCAATTGGCATTTTCATAAAATTTATTACCAAAATGAAATATAAACATATCATTTAAATAACACAAACGTAAATTCGATCATAATAATAACAATAATGATAATAATAATAATAATACAAATTAGATTTGGTAAAATATGCAAATATGAACATTTTCTCTACATATATGTATATTTATGTGAAATTTAATTTTGACATGTTTGATTTTATTCATTTTGATTGAAAATATTTTGATAGACATTGGAACGTTCTCATTAAAATAATACTGAAAATTTATTAAATACATACCTATACATTATACGAGTATATGTACTTATGACCATTTCGAATAAATTATTATTATTTGAATTAATTTAGATATGTATATATCAAATTTTGTACCATGCACATTTAGTTATATTTATAGATAATACTCGTATATGAAATAATATAAAGTTTTAATAAAATTCAAATTTTATTTTTACGTGGGTACTATAATTATGGATAAATTAATTCTTCTGCATTAATTTTGTAAATAGTGTAAATAAATATAACATACATATGTATGCGAGTACTGAAAATTAATAAACTTCAATATTTTATTAATAGAATCTGATTTAAATCAACAAACAACAATATTTATTAAAATTTACACAGAAAAACATACTTTAAAATGTCAGTTAATATATATAGGTATCATATAATAACAAAATTAATATTTGGTACTTTTGCAAAAAATCTCATATACACTTATAATTATGGGTACTATAATTATGGATAAATTAATTCTTCTGCATTAATTTTGTAAATAGTGTAAATAAATATAACATACATATGTATGCGAGTACTGAAAATTAATAAACTTCAATATTTTATTAATAGAATCTGATTTAAATCAACAAACAACAATATTTATTAAAATTTACACAGAAAAACATACTTTAAAATGTCAGTTAATATATGTATATAGGTATCATATAATAACAAAATTAATATTTGGTACTTTTGCAAAAAATCTCATATACACTCATAATAATAGCATTTTTAAATTGAATTTCAAATTTTTAGCTTTTACTATGCATATTTGAGTGGATAGAAATGTATATACCACTGCTGTTTCATACAGAAATCTACATTTATATAATACACGGCTATACTTATTTCTACCTTTTGTATACATAAAAGCTCATATTGCCTTTTTACATGTAATCTAATAGAATACAAGAGATATTTGTTGTCTGTGCGTCTCCTTTGAACTAGTTGGAAAAAGGAGTGCTTATTCAGCTATCACAGATACATGTTTCTTTCATAATTTGCACAAATGTATACGTAAACAGCAAATATCAAAATTAACACACAGTTTGTCCCACATTTTCCCTATTTAGGTATAAATTTTACTTAATGAAACTGCATATATCTCTAATAGCTTATAACGCGAAAATTTACTAAAGCGTATAGCATCTTATAATAAAATCTTCACAAGCACGAAATATACTGAATGGTTCTGTGAATGAGAGTATTTCAAACTAACGTTTCCGTATCCGGTCTCATTAGAATGCGTCGATTCACAATTCGCCTTAGGGACCATACTATCGTATACATATAGCGCACATTTAACGTATTACTCCGGAACAAGTGAAGCTGTACGCAGCAAAAGCACCGTTTATAGCGTTCAAATAATATAACTGTGAAGAAGAAGCCTCAGTATATGTATATATGTGTGTATATTCAACCGTCATCCCTTTATTCCAGCTATAGATAATAGAATCTCCCCCGGTGAACTAACTCTCTTAGTGTCTTAGTACATATGCATAAGGTTCTATGCTTATATTCTAGGTGTATATGAATAATAATACGTACGTATACGTAACACGTATACGTGCATTATGGAGAAGGTATTATCACATCTGACTGAATAGGTGTCATTAGATGAAAGTGTTTTATTTTATAAATAATGGTGTCAGTTTCAGACACTTTATAAACACACTGAAACTGTTCTTACTTTTCTCTCTAATACGTTGAATTTTAATAATAATAAGCATATTTCATTTGCACTTCAGTCCCAAAAAATAAAAAAAAAAATAGCAAAATAATTGACAATTATTCGCAACTTTACAGTGAATTGTTGGCAGGTGAATGAAAATTTGATTTATTATTGCGTCTATTGTTATCATTTTTATTTTTGAACGTTCAATTAACTGGACAAATTCAATAAAAAGCCAAATAAATTACCAATCAGTTGCACATCTCGACATTATATACTTGGGTGAACTAAAATATGTAATAATAGTGATTAAAAATCGAATCGATTTTAAAAAATAATAAAGCAAAACCTTTTAAAGCAATTTTGTGTCATTTTAAGTGCATGAAGATATTTATTATGAAACAAAAAAAGAAATGATTCCCAACGAATGTGGAGTTAAATTTAAAATTTGTGAACGTTTGAATACGTAATGTGGCCAAGAACAGGGATGGTGAGAGAAAGCAAGTGCAGAATATCCTATTAAATCCATATGACATGTAAGAGATCTGTATAAAATGAGGAGAGCTATAGGACAAGTATTCCTACGTAGGTGGAATACATATACGTGTGTGTCGGTTGATTCCATCTTGGCCAAATAGAAGTTAGCTCAAAGTAAAGCTGGGAACATATAAAGCCCGGGTGATAACGACAGAATGATTGCCATGGGATGACTTGGTCAGATAAGGTTTCCACGACAAATACGAAAGGACGAAACGGTCTTCTATAGTAACACAATTCACCTGGTGATGTTAGTATATACACACACATGCTTTCTTTTACACTAATATCAGTCTGTTTAGAAAGGATCCCTTGTGAATTTTCTACGAGCAAAACTGTTCACAGTCGAAATAGAATTTGTTGAGAAATTTTCTATTTTTTTTTTTTTTTATTATAATATTACACAAATTTTCCTGTAATAATAATAACTATGCGACGCCGTTTTAGTTTTTTGTGTGTAAATATTTTAAAAACATTTTGTATAATTTATAAGAACTTGGAAAATGCATCAAGGAAATTTATGTCGCCAAAAACTCTTTTAATCTCAAAGGATTTCAACAATTTCATTCTGTGTGTGTATATACCTGAGTATATACGATGGAAATAAATGTTGGAAAAAACTTTTGAAAAGTAAATAACTTTTGAAATGACTGTATAAAGTATAAATGTGCATTTTTTAAATATATTAAAGTTTGTCATTGTTGGTGATTTTGTGAGGTTGTCAATCTGACTCTGTATTCATAAAACGATTTTACAATAAACGTAATGGATGTATAAAATGCAATTTAACAGAAACTTAACACGGTTTAGTCCACAACCATATATGGAATCGATTGTTCTGCAGATATTGGCACAGTCTGCAGTTGTTTGAAATGGCATAACATTGGTGTCCAACGGCATTTTATGATAATTCCTCCTGAATATGCTCACAATGTTTAATTGAGCGACTATAGAAAACATAACATTTATTCAGCATTGACTGAACACATAGAAATACATAGAAAGGTATACAATTTTTCTATAAAAATAAAACGAAATTGAAAATATTTTTTTAAAGACATTTTCTTTTCGTTCAATTAACTATCTATATTTTTCTTTTTTTTTGGTGAAAAAGTTATGTTATATACCATATTAAACGTAAATTACAAGCTCATATTAAAATAAACTTTAATAAAATAATTTGGATATAAAATTTTTTTATGAGGTGCTTCAGCCTTGTATAAAAATTCCCTTCGGCAATATTACAGATATGTTTATGGTTATTTTCATGAACTTCCATTTTACCACCGCAAATAATATGAAATAATTTTTTGTCAAAAAAAAAACAAGTTATTGTTTTCTATGTTTTCAGTTGAGCTTTTTTCTTTGTGCATTATTATTTCCATTTTTGCTAGCACGTGAATTTTAAATAATTTATTTTCCAACATGATGATGTATATTACTGAATGAAATATCAGATACCTTAAAAAGCATAGTGGGCATCAAAAATGAATAGGGAAATATTTTATATTCAATGTAAAATATCTTTCCCACGGGCATTCTTCTGAACGTTCCAAAAGAAACACTTTGACGATGGCTATATATATGTATATATACTGATCAATGTGTGTACATAAGGAAAATACTTATACCTAAAATATATACCTACATATATGTATATGGAAAATTCTCTTGAGAAATTTTCAACGTATCAACTACACATAGAAAATGTCTGTCAATAAGATATTTGATATACACGTATAATAAATTTAATATGTACATATTCACAATTTCTAAATATGTATATATGCAAAAATACATCACAATAGAAATTCCAATTTGAATATTATACTATGCCACCAAACCAAAATAACTACGCATACTTATTGATTTTGATTTTAATAGATTAATTTAAATTATTATCATTTTGATAGAAACTTTCTATTAACAGCAAAATAAAATTTATAGAAGTTTGTATGATAGATATCGCCTATTCGCCTAATAACAAGGATTCAAGTTGCCTAAGTCAGGACTGCAACAAAGTTTAATCCTCAATAAAATTGACGATATTTTCTGTACACTTTTATAAAAACAACAAGAGAACAACGCTTTTAATCTCCTGTTAATTACTGCATGGCAAATTAAAAATTAAAATTAAGATTGTACGTTTCTTGTATTAAATTAAGTTTACCACTAAGTATTCTCTTTATATATTGTTGAAAGCTTTATTATAAGATATAAAGTTTTCCTACTACGAAACTGTTACATGAAAAGTTTTTTCATTGCATCATTGTTATTTAAAGTGTTTCATGCACTTGTATTATATTCGTTAAAAATTAAAAAATATTTGTGTATACTTGTGGCATAATTTTAGTGTTCAAGACTGTAAGTTAAAAGTATTACGACAATGGTGATGAGATGAAACTTTTCTTGTATACGAGTAAAACTTTTATCAAAATTCATACACGACGAATAATTTTTCACAACAAGTATATGTACATATATTTCAATTTTGTTTTTAGTTATTTTAAATCCCGAACATAAATTATAGGAAGTTAGGAACGACCTTTTCTGATATTATTTGTTTCACTAAAAAGACAATCAAAGTTGATTAAAAATTTGTCCAATCTGTAAATCGAATAAAAAAAAACATGTATTTCTTTTGCTTGTATTCCGGTGTAGTTTAATTAAAATCCTGCCACGTAATTTAAAATATTCGTTAGTTAAGCAGGAAAGCAATGGCAAATGACAGCAGAAGACAAGTCAATATTGATGAACATTCTACAAGTTTATTACAAGACTTTTAATTATTTTAATTTAAAATTGCTCGCAGAATTTTACTCAAAGAAAATGAACGAAAAGAGAAGAGAGTTGTCGTTATTCCAATAATGTATATATAACCAAGTTACAAGTTATACGAAACGAGCAACCTTTATGGAAATTTTGAATCAAATACGAGGACTGCAGCAATAATTTGCATGCCCTCTGTTTACTTGCTGAATTTTCCAACGACATTTTATTTAATTACATGAAATGTATAGAGGCATATATTCATATAATTCATTGTTCACAAATTTACACGCATTGTTTTATTACTGCATTTTAAATTTACCAAAAATAAACAATATTTTATAATAATATGTAGTTTAAATTAAATGTAACCTTCGTTTAATATATTTCATTCATATTGTTTTGAAAATTAATTTTATGAATCGAAATAAAATTGTTACCAATTTATCCTTATGTGACAAATAAAATCCTGGATGAATATCAAAGGTTAAACCAAATGATTGTACCAAAAATATCTAATTAAAGTTGGCTACATAAGAAAAAATAAATCTTATACAGTCCTTTTTATACTGACTAAGTAATTCTCAACGTTTATTTGTCAAAATGACGTATAGCGTCGGCCGAGATACCGAAATTTTGCGACAGGCCCTTATTTATAGGCTGACCTGCTAAAATTCCCTGCGGGCACTCCCAAATAAATTTATGTCATCTGTTGTAATAATGTAGAATGGTTGAAAAGAAAAAATCACACATTTGATTTAATAAAAGTTTTTTTTTCATATATATTCTTTTCTTCGTTCAAATGCAATCCTTTGAGTAAAGTTGGAACCATTAAGAGTTCGCTGTTGGTTGTTTTGTGGCTCGTAATGGTATATTCATTATACGGTCGACTTTTTTTTTCTTCTTATCTTTTGAGCACATATAAGTACACTATATACACACGAATAAACACAAAGTGTTAAATGAATCCTCGTCACCTCGAGGCTAGAAGAAAACAGACGTTTTCTCCTTATGAAATTATTAAATTTATGTTGGCTTGTATATTCATAAAAACGGATTCTAATTGAATGTTGAATCGATTTCTTTACATAATTTTGGAAATCATCGTTGAAGAACTCAAACATCCGTTTCCGTATTGTGTGTGGGGATGTGGAGGTGGTTTTCTCATATGTACAACAGTAGTAAATAAATAGCAATGCCAAAATAGAAATTATCTGAGCTTTGGGAATATCTTCAACAAATGCAAACTATATTATGTACCATACCAACATATATCCCTTTTAGAACATACCAAAACATAAGCTTTTACATGCTACTTAACAAATCAAAATGAATGTGCCATTTAGACAATTTCACTGGACAAAATAACTTTGGAAACTATTCAGCTCCATGACAATTATCCATTAAATTAAATGTATTTGCATTTGAAATGTTTTAGAATATAAAGTATTTCATATACTCGTAACATGTATGGAATAAAAGTATATCTATTCGAGAAAATGCACCAAATGCAGATTTGTTTTATTATACAAAATAATCTTATTTATATATCTTTTAGAATATGCAAAAGCCAAAGGTTTTATTAGGCATATAGTAGACAAAATGCAATTATTCTAGCGTAAATTAAATTTACATTTGTGTGCACATTTGGCACAATGAACAGACGTATATATAGCTACTAAGTAAAGGATCAAAATTCTGAACAATTTTAGAGTTTATCCAAGTCAAAACAATTAATTTAAACCCTTACACACAAAGAACCACTCCATTAACTTTATGGTCAACGTATTTTACATATAAAAGTGACCGGACCCGTATATATACTTTATTACTCTCGATTTCTTTCCAACCATAAACTGTTCTTAAACACTTTCAATAAATTTAACTAGGTATACCTTTGTAGTATAGTTGGGAAACCTTTTTTATTACGTATATATTTCCACTACTATGAAAATCAAACTTATGTTATATTTATGTTTTTGTTGCACCAACCCCAATTCTTGCAATAACAAATCAATATGCATAATAGAAGTTCCAGAAGGAATCTTGTATATTTTATGCATTCATTCGAATATTTGCATATTTGGAAAATATGCTTACTGATATTGTTTTTACTATATTGGTTTCAACAAAATAGATAAATCAATAATAATTGATGATATAAAATTTTTCAAAAAAAAAGAAAATATAAATTACATTAAATTCGTTTTAAAATGTTTATATTTTTAACTGATTAATAATTGTCTGACATTTTAATATAACAAACTAAATGCATGTTGTCGTAACTTTTACCCTCGTCTACTCAACAACTGAAAATTGGTAAATAAAACTTGACATTTTATGTCATATTTAATGTCTTGATGGTTTTTGTTGAAACTATATCCTAATATGTATATAGCATATATACATATATATATGTATATGTACGGTGTACCCACTCTCTTATCTTCATTAAAAATTAAAAGCAATGGTAAAGTGGATAATAACGAACGATTATCATTTTATAGGGTGAAATAGCTTTCAGTTTATTTAAATATTCATGATTTCGTACACAATACAGTGTCTTTTCAACGACATCCTATATCTAACTGTCAATTTATTATTATCTAAAAGAAAACTGTATATCAGGTATTAATTAACCAACGGTTTTTCCTTTTTTAAACGAATGTGTTTGTGGTTATATTACATATTTAAAAACTTTTTCTGAAAGCCATTTTATTTTACAGAAGTGTTCTATATACGATTTAAAGTTCGTTTTTTATTATAACGTACTATGTTCAATTTTATACTTTTCTTGTTTTATTACAGAAAGTTTTAACCACACCGTTTTCCTCCTCAAGTTTTAAATGCATGGTGTTATGAATGTAATTCAAAATTTAAATTTTTACTTATCAGGTCTGATAATCTTTATTACCATAAAATAACATCAAAAACAAAAAATTTAATCAACAACTAAAAATCTGTTGGAAAAAATGTGCTTTATTATTGTTATATTGGAAAGTTATTCAGAGATATTCTCGATTAATTAAAATTATAATTAACTCGGCAAGAATTTAATTTTACTATAAATTAATAAAGCCTTTATAAAGGGTATCATAATCAGTTTTGTTTAAAATAAATATAATTTTCCATGAAAAACAGATTATCTCTATTCAAAAACATAGTCACAAATATATCATAGTAAAATTTGGAGTTTTATCGTAAATACAAATATGCATATATATGCTTGTTAAAATAAATCAGGATTAAGCATATTTTTTAAGTCATTGTGTAGAAGATTAAAACGTATACATTTACCCGAATTCAAATTAGGAATAATGGTTATAATTCACTGTTAAAATGTAAGCTCCTATAAAGTAATCCACCTAATTCGCTACTAAATACATTCGTATATTATATGAATCGTAGCCTAGCACATTATAAACGATAAATATATATCTACTAAATCATATCGATTAAGTTAACATATATAGAAATTGACTTGACCAATGTTGTGGCCAGTGCATCTAATATGAATTTATTGCTTATAGCATCGATATTCATGCAAATACTACGTTTATTTACATATACGAAATGAAAAAATGCTACTGTGCATTTTTCAGATAAACCCAGTTTTTTTAATGTGTTGTTTTCGATATTTTTATACCTGACAGCAGCTGAAAGATAAAACTTTGTATCAGAAAGATGTGGGTGGTGTTCTCGTATATAAACTGCTTAATTTTCAACTGAATTCTGCAAAGTTATTATTTGGCAAACGCATCACAGTTGCACATTTGCTGACAGAATATTTCACAACAACATCCAGATAAAAAATAGAACAACATAGAATAAGCAGAACAGCAGAGTTGATTGAAAATTTTACCTTCACTGTACCACATATAAGAAAGTTTCCTATTGCTGCATGTTTCCAAAAAGGGTAAAAGAAACATCAAGTTTGTTATAAATATTACATTGAGGTTCTATATACCCTTGATCAAATTGGTTCTTTCTACTGTTTTTCCAAGAAATAGTAGGATTACATTGAAAAGAAAACTGGAAGTGACTGTGTATACGTACGTATATACTTACGCAAGAAAAGAATCCTTTCAACTTTAAAAAAAACTTACATTTTTACTACGTTTATCCTGTTCGGATTATTCACTCTGGTGCGGTTTTATGTCACTGTAAGACTTGATGTATCTAAAGTTAATTTTTATAAAGTTAGTTGTAGAAATGATTGATTATTTAAATGTAAAATGGAATGTACTATTCTCCCTTTAAGAAAAATCCACTTGGGTTTTTTTCACTGTAAAAATACTATAGTTTCTGACACGTTGTTTATTTATAAACAAAAAACCGGTCTAGTTTTTGACACAATTCTTATTTGTAAATAAAAACCAGTCTGTATTATATCTAAGCATGTATTATATAGCCGTATAAGATTTGATCGAAAGTAGAAAGTGTAGATGAAAAACATACCTTAAAAAGTTTTTCATTTGGTTTTAGGGCTGAGTTAGAATGTTACCTTACATACCAGCAATAAATAAACAAATGGCAGGTTTAGATTTGTGGTTTTTACAAGATAAAACTGAACAAACCGTTTCTATACACTATACACTACCAATATATCATGGCGGCATATGTGAGCATATCGATATTTTAACTTGCCCAACATATTGGCGGTTGAATTTGGAATGAAAGTTTGACGTTTTATTAAAATTAAAGAATTTCCAAGCCGCACACACCACCGCATCCGAAGGTATTGTATTTAACGTAAAAAAGAAAAACTTGTCTCGACAAAAATATAATTTATTATTTTATACCTAAAGTGAAACTTTTCAGGGAAAAACTCACGTCTGATAGAATGGAATTAAAAAATTGAATTTCAAATTCTATACATATAGATAATTAAAATTGGATTTTTAAGTAAATTGCATTTAAAACTAGAACAAACTCTAACATGATAGATAAACTTTGAATTGATCCTCAGAAATCATTAATATTCAAGTGTGATTCCATTTGCTTCAACAGAAAAGCATCATACGTAAGACAAGAAACGTCGTGGCAGAAAAATAATTTAACTTAAAAACTTTCCCTATAGCCACAATGGCTTAGGTGCAATGTGGCTTTTATGGTGGTGGTGGTGTTGGTGGTAGCGGTGTTTTTTCACTTGACAAATTTATTTTTGAAGCTGTCTAAAACAGAAATGTACGAATATATATTTTCACTATGAGTTTCTTTGTTCTTTTTTAACGCACCGGGAGTATTTAGACATTAACAACTTTATAAAAAAAATTATGTGATACGTATACTGTTAAAAAGTCTTTGTCCGAAAGTTATATTTACGTTTTGTATGTAAAATAATAATATATCATTTTACGGTTGGGGTAAAATTAAAACAGTTTATTTGCAACAAAATACATACATTTTTCTACGTTTCTGAAAAAGTTTTAATTTCCTCTTTTCGCTCTATATATGAGTCTTATTTGAATGAATATGTATTATATGCCAGAAATGTGATATACCTATTCAAAATAAAGAAATAAATATAATTGCAGCTACTTCAAACTCTTTTCAATAAACTCTTTGAAAAAATTAATGTTCAAATTGTTAAAGTGGAAAAATCGTGCTCAGTTTCTATTGTGTAACATTGTATTGTACCAATATAAAAAAGGCATGATTATGACAGTTTCAAATTACTATCAAGTGTCTTTATTCATCTTTATTCATATTTGTGAAAGAGATAAATAGAAAATGGAAAATTAATACCAAGTATATATATATTTCAAACTAGCTATAACGCACTAAAAAAAATTGTTTACACTGTAAGAATATTAGATTTTTTTTAACAATCGAGAACTTTTCACAAAGTTAAATGAATAATAATAATCAAATATTTAATAGAAAAAAGAGTAGTTTCTATTTTAATAACTTCTGCGAAAGAAATTAGGTTTATTTACCTAGGCATGTAATTTAAAATTTTACCTTTTGCACCTAAGTATTAAGCGTAGCGTGATATGAAATTGTAGTTCCTGTCAGTATTAGAAAGGCACTTTAAATCGAATAAAGGCAAAATAACTGAAACTGTTAAGTATGCATTTTTACTTCTATATATACGTATGGACGTGACCAAAAGGAAAATTTCTTATAAATTTACACAAATAGCAACATATTATGTATACGTCCGTTTTCATTTTTTATTTGTCATTCTTTTGAAAGTGTTTTTTTGGTGGCAAATATCGTAGCCAGCAATGTTTCAATTTCCTTTTTCTATAACAATAAAATGGGTAAAAATAACGTATTATATATAAATTTATGAGATTCATTTTTATTTGAATTTCGACGCTGAAAAGATAATTTACCAGTTCATAACATTTATTTATATTGACTGTAGTCAAAAAAGTTATTTGACAGGGTGTAAAGGTAGAATAGATTCAACTATAAATATAATAGATTGTACGGTTTTCCAATTTCCGTTCAATCGCATCTCTGACCGAGATTCTATTTCGCCACAAGCAGCATACAACCAATACTTCGCAATGTATGCCTATATCAAACAACTTACCTATCTTTACCACCATACAAACGATAACCTGAAGAAAGCTATAGGTTCAGTAGCTATATACATATGTATATTGATCTAATAAATCCGCTATCAAATTAACTTTTATATTGATTCTGAAAGAAAGACAGTAAAAAATTCAATCAATAATATATATTATCTATATATAGTATACTACATTCTAATTTATTTATTATTGATGTGGTTAGCACTTTGTCAATTGTCATTATAATATACAGTATATACGTATATACGTATAGATCACTAAATATTTCTTTATTGCTAATAATCATTAATTAAAAAATATCCATCTAATCCTAAAGAGAGACAGAGAGTATTTTTTTGCAAATGTATTTTAATCAACATTACCTTAATTATCTTTTTCATGACTTTCTGTGAAAACAGCAAGATCAAAAAAGGAAAAACATTTTACTTTCATTTGTACTTATTTGTTTTTATGTAATTCTTTTAACTTGTTTCAATATTATTGTATATGTTAAGCTTTGGACGAGGCTTTGGATGAAAATGATAATGGTTATCAGTGCATCTCTAAGCATAATTTCTATGCAATTTTAGTTCAAATGTAAACATGTATGTATTTGGTAAATTACCAACTATAGTGTTATAACGAAATTGTACGTTTACAGTGAAATGTAATCATTTAGACTAAAATACACAACATGGCATACACCATGCATAATGTATGTGTACGCAACTTAGAGCCATTATTAATTATTATTAATTTTGTATAGCACAAACTATTCCCTTAGATTATTTACAACAAGCAACATTTTCAATTCACCCATCTTTTAAAATTTCAATTGCCAAAACAAAGAATTGGGAAGTTACACAAAGAGTTAAAAATTTATACGATAAATTATAATGTGGAACAATTATTCTCGTATTTAATTTAATCAAAATAAATGAATCGGCTGGCGGGAATCAATTTTTCACTTAAAACTAGGTTATACGCATCATTATAGATAGTTTTGTGGCTGCTTTTGTATTCCTAATGAAAATATACTCTATTGACTTTGTGCATCTGCCCCGAAGGCTTTATATGACAGAACAAAAATAACAATCAAAAATTATTTGACATTTACCAGATATTCTCGTTTAAACATTGTTTACATTAAGAATGTTACAGTTATACATTTGTATAGTGTGTGTATGTGAAAAAAGTTCCAAAAATAATCTATTCCCTTTACTTTTGTTTACTTGCCAGTCTTTCATTTGCTTTCTGTCTGCCTTTTAGTAAAATTTCAGCTATACACATCCACATAAACCCTGTTTACAATATAAAACATTAAATAAATAACTTTATTTTTTATTACTCACTAAATTCTTAAACTGCTACTAAATCGAGAAATAAAAGAAAAAAACGCGGGGAGCACAAATTTTATAATCATTTAGGCCGTATATTTATTAACAGCACGCACTATTTTATACAATACAGAAAAAAAACAGAAAGGAAAACAGTATTATGGTGAAATATGGGGTGTGTGTAGTAAAGAAAGGGTATGTGGCAGAAAAAAGGGCCTCCCGACACCAATAAAAGTAAATTAGGGTTTCGACGAATCTTTAAAATCGAAAAATGCAATTGCTTACAACCCCGGGCTAAGGCAGCCAATGTTGTGCTTGTTATCTATTTATCTTATGACTGCTTTGGGAGCTCTTACTTTTAAAATTTAGCCATTTGTGGTTCAAACTTGTGACTTTAGGATATTAAGGGTGCCTCCTTTAAAAATGCCTCTTAATTTATTAGGTCTATTTAATAATTCATCTCCAATCTATAGGCTATTACGCTCAAATCAGATTTAATTGACACATTTCGCTAATTTATACATTTATTTAGGTAATTCGAAAAATATAATTCAACGTATTTGTATAACTAGGAATACTTCCTGGCGGAAATCCCTTGGAAGCAGGAATTGATCTAACAAACCTGTCCTACAATTCCTGCTGGTGCAAACAGTAAATCCTGCAGACTTTGCTGTCTGATTCCATGAACCTCAAATATATAATTTATATGCTCGAACATGTGTAGTTTGCACTAATCATCAATTATACCTACATATTCCTGTAGGATATTTATTGAAATTCAACACCGAAAATCGTAATTCTTTGTACAACTTTTTTATGATCGACAATTTTGCGGTATTTTAGAAACAATTGATTGTTTCACACGAAACAAAAGGAGTTAAAAGTGGATAAAATGGAAAAAACAACACTTATACACAGTTTTGTTGTTTTTCCTACTGAACAAATGGAGAAAAGTTTTTTTTTGTAACAGAAAATGGCGTGATCTTAGAGAAAAGTTTATTATTTTTGATTTGTATCAATTATAATTTAGATTATTAACAACATGTTAGAATTTTTTATTTATTTGCAAACTTTTACGGCTACTTTTTCAAAGTTGTTCTCCCTTATTAATGGATTTGCTTGAATATATATAATATTTCGTGCTTTATATACATATTTGTTAAATAAAATATATTGTTATTTCTATGTCTAATATAAAAAATATTAACAGCTAAAAAATTCTGCCTTAAATTACACTGTTGGAGTTGTAAAAGATAACGGATAGTAATTACATTTTGATATAAAACGCATTTTTGTAATAAAACAAACGGAAGTTTTCATGTTCTAATACTGTTCGTGATAAGATAAAGAACATAAAGAGCTCCTCCAAAAGAAACTGATAATTAAACCATCTTTTACCATAATAAATCTTTAATACATAATAATATTTTATACAATTTACTTAATTTCAGTGTCATAATAAAAAATAAAACGATAATCATAGATAAAATTCTACCAATTTACTGTTTAAATTTATGGTTTCATTTTAAATACATACATTGTAAATACATAAAATTTGGGAAATTTTGATTTAGAAATCAATTTCAAATTATAATTATAGGTACACCAACTTCCCCACTATTTAACGTAAATTACAATTTATGTTCATATTCAAATGACATATTCGTAATGCATATGTACCTAGTATTCAAATGATCAATTAATAATAATTTACAAACATTAACAAGACATGCATTTCAATAACATTTAAATGAATTCTAAAGTAGACTAAATTTTAGAAACTACCTAATAATAGCAATAACAAATAGTAGACACAATTTTTGTGTTTTCTGTCTGATTAGAAAAATGTTTAAACTAAGCAAATATGAATAGACTAAACTATTATCGATGTGATTCGATATGAAGTTCAACTTTGTAATTACCAAATTTAATATTCTGAAAAGCAAGCAACACCTAACCTTAATATCGATCAGCAAACAGATTATCTAAATTGGTTACTTTGTAAACATTGTAATTGGAAAAGTTATGTTCGGTATATCAAACTTAGACAATACCAGTGGTCTTCATATTACAAAAGTTATTATATTTACTTAGCTATTAGATATAAATTCGTACCATTACATTTTGGTTTAACTCTTTCATTTTTAATTCACATTATGTATATCTGTGTCCGGCATATACTTACCTCTTGAGCAATAAATCTTGAAATTAATTAATCATTATTGTGACATTTACTATCAGACTGGCAAGTATATGCCGGATAGACGGACACATCGTATATGATCATTAAAATATATCCTTTCTATCTAATTCAATAAATATTGCAAGCCAATATTCTCATTGCAATTAATACAAATTACAAATAGGGAAAAGTGAGATGTAATTGCATTGTTAAAGCATTCATGCGAACTATTTTAATTAGCGTCATCATTATTAAACTTGAAATTGTATTTATATTAACATGGAATAATAAGCAACTTCATCTTCCTATTTTTTTGCACAAAAAAGTTTTATAAACTTGTGTAAATTGTATATACATATATATTATATATTATGATACGGTTTCCATTTACCCAAACCGGAGTTTAGTAAATATCAAAATTCTGGTTTCAATCAACCGAGTAAACGATGAATTATTTGCTAGCAAAAGAACCCAGTTTACATCCTTCATATAAGCAAATAATTTCCGTATGTAATTATACTTACATGAGATAACAGACACCATTTATAATTTAATGGTTGTATAAAACTAGGTAACATTACATACAGATTTACAAGGGAAATAAAATGATTTGCTTAAACAAAGATTTTCATAGTCGATTTTAATAATAAACTGTTTTAATGAATAATGATATAAAAATTTTTTCCACCTCGTTATGGTCGTTTTTACGTTCCGGAATTCATTTGAAAAGTGATTGTTTGTTCATTTTACAATAAGAGCACACAACAAAGCTATTGTTGCCTCTAACTATTTACAAAGAAAATTAATTTTAGTAGCGTTATATACACAAGATGCGTATGAAAGTTATAATAAGAAAATTTAGAGAGTGATGAAAAAAAAACGCAACAGCGCATCGTTAATTTTAAAGCATAATGGACGATTTTTGGCTCTTCAAGGGCTCTGTGACTAAACTGTCATTATAGCTTTGTCGTTTTGGGTCCTCTATATATGTATATGTGTGTGCTGCTGTGTCACAGACTAGAAATTCGTTATTATCAGTCATGAGGTGTCGTGAAAACCGGCACTCTGTACTTCGCACAACAACAAAAAGCGCGTTTATTAAAAAACTCTAAGCCGCAAAAACTTTTAATAAAAGAACGATCTTCTCCACCCCTTACTTATGCCTTCACTCTTTCTATATTTTAGCTGATGTGTTTTCTCATCTAATATCGTTTTATTATTATTATTATTTTATTTCCCTTTATACCATTTGTTTGTTTGAAACATCAATCATCTAAAATGTCAGATTGAGTGCAAAGTTTAATCAAGTCGACTTTTCTTCTTATTACTCACACTCACAATGTGAAAATGTGATACATTAAATGATGCTATTTTCACTGAATCATGTTAGTAGCAATTATATTCGAATAAACTAACATCAAAGATGAGGAATATTTACTTTTTACGTACGTTTAAAAACCAAAATTGATTTTATTACGTCATAAACTGCGAACGGCATATACTTACCTCTCGAGCAGTAAAATTTGAAAATGATCTATTACTTTCTACGAACCAATAGATGAATTTTGAGATAGGAAATATTGTCAGTTTAAAACTGATATAATTCATTATTTAAGCGTTTACACCCTATACAAGTACCCTCGTATATTCTAATTATGTAATGTAATGTAATTCTTTAAAACTGTAAACTTAGCTCGCTTGGTTTTTTTAAACTTTTTAAATATATTTATCCCATTTTTCAAAAAATGTAATCTCTTCATTCCCTCTTTTTCTATTTTATATCCATAATTGTGACATTTACAATCAGACCGGCAAGTATATAATACTGCATAAACCATACATCTTTTAACGTACTATAACAGTTCAAGATACACTTTTGAGGTTTCTTTTGACAAAAAATTGTTTAAATAGTAATAATGGGTACAATTTCTCTCGTAAACATTTAATAAAATAATCATATTGTGCTTTTTTGTATCGAATTATTTGAAATATTTTTAACCATATGCAAAAAAACTAAAAGCTTGAAATTAATGTCAGCAGCAAATCTGTAACTATGTTAATCGGTAAAGTTTGGCGTTTACATTATGTCTTCAATATGAAAGTTTACTAACAAGAAGCATTTGAACAATAATAGTAACAGAAAATAATTGTTACAGTCCCAAT